>SKCR01042465.1:0-87215 GCA_019454045.1 Zanthoxylum bungeanum
ATTGGATTTCATTTGGATGAGTTTTTGAAGCATGAAATGACCAAAGGCACAAACCCCCCCCCCCCCCCCCCCCCAAATGGAGAGGCTCTCGGCCAAGAAATGGAAATTAAGAATTTTTGTTGCTTTTGGTGTTTTGATGTTTGAACATGCTAAGTTCATCTTAGAAATGATTTAGAATCATTCAAAATTGATTGGATCAATTTCGGACTAAAATGGACAAAATACCATATAAGGGTTAATTTGGTAATTTCACTTGAATTTGATTCATTTGAAATTTTATTTCATTATTTGATTATTGGGTAATTAAAGAAATGTGTTTATTTATTTAATCCAAGAAAAAGTTTTGAAATCGGAAAATAACGATTTTCCCACTTCCGCTGCGTTACCGGATTCACCCGTATAAAACCCCTTCAAATTAAATATCTAAATTTACTTTATAGATATTTATTTACTTTAATAAAGGCAACTATAATCATTACAAATCAAATATCTAAATATAAGATATTTATATTTTAATTATATTAATCATTTAACAATTAAATAAATAATTAATTAATTAAATACAAATATCTCAAATATATGTATTATATTTACATTAAATATTAAATACATATATTCTTTTATGATATTAGTCAAATATCTCAATTGACATTTAATTAATGTGTATTAAAATAATCATGTATTAAATGTAAATACACAATAATCTAGTAAATGACTATCAGGTCCTACACGTGTATTTGCGTTTAACCTTTAAACGTCTTTATAAACAATCAGTATTGTATTAATGTTGCTCTAGTGCTCTACGAGTTTATTTCATTATTGAGACTCTCTAGATTCAGACATATCCGTCACGAAAATCAAATTTCGTGTCCATAATTTATCCACCCATAAATTATGACGATCACGGATAATCTGGCTGAATCATACAGGTCGAGGTCATGGAAAATGTTTAATTCCTCCGTCACAGGTATCCGGATTTATCCCAGAGACATAGTATAAACGTCAAATATCTATGGGGATTATCCAGTCGACTATTCTATTAGCAATCTCACAAGAATGTTTAGAACTAGCTTCTAAACTTTACCACGGGCCCATGGTTTTATCTGATTGCTAATTATATGGACTACCTATGCTCTGTTACACAGAACTGGCGGATCCTATCTTGACACACATAGGACACACTGAGGATCTATCTACACCCAACGAACAGGCGGAGGTCTGATCTAAATAGATCGGTGACATGACTGCCATCTAAGTGTAGAAGATGTCTCATGTGCCCACAATGGCATCTCAAGTCTAAGAATCACAAGTGCTACTCAACCCAAGAAGATTCTTATTGACGTTGGTGTACCATCCATTAAGAATCTTCGGTGAGTCGTTCAGTGTTTATCCGCTATAAACACCTACAAGTCTATACCAATCTCCAAGACTTATGGTTCATTGAGAAACCATTGGAATCATATATTCCAGTATACGACTTGTACCGGTCTCAACGGGTTTACTATACTGACCAAGCAGTGTAAACCTTGACCAGGAACAGTCTGAGAATGACAACGTCATGATACTTGTCAATGTCCGTTGCGACGCTTTTGCAACTGTATCATGACTAATCATTCTAGGGTCATTACGTCTTTACCATATTATAATATTCATTATATTAAAGAAACTGCATATATTATTCATAATAATATTGTTTTACAGAAGTATTTACAAGGAAATACAACAATTAGTTCCTGGACTGAGAATGATATGAGACAGTATCAGTCCCCGAAGGATTAATCATTAAATATCCCTAGCCGGAGTATTATCGAGACTGGACATCGATAATGCGGAATAGGCTAGTATTGCACTTGTGTGCGTTGTGAGGGCACAACGGCATAGTTCTCATATATATAAGTATTGGATACTTATGCAAGTGCGATAGGAGGTCGTGTTTCACCGATGGTACAGGAAACAGCTTCGCTCTGGATAGACCCCTCGGAATCCCATTGGTATTATGACTATGTGTCTATGGGAGGCCGAAATCAAGGTAGGTGTGTATAGTCTTAACCTGAGACTTACATCGCTAATACTTACGATAATCGGTAGACTTTGGTCTTGGTGGTACAGGGCTTTAACCGGTTTTGCGTACACCACTTCTGGGTTATCAGAGAGTCGTAGTGTATTGGGTGTGATGTCAAGACGGAAGTATCACTTCAGTCATAATGGAGATGATGTCACGCAGGATACGGTATTAGTGCTCTTAAGTGATGCGCATCCAATCCTGATATTATGACCAGGTCATGAATATCCGATTATACAGACTAGTTACCAGACATCCGACATGTGCTTCGGACGGGGTAGACACTTATCCAGCCCCAGCCCTAGCACGTGACTATCCGATACTGGGCCGATACACACAATACAATTGTCTACTACGCTTGATACAGATCTTAATATTCTTAAATGAATATGACCGGAGAATTGGGTAGACATCGTGCTTTGCTAGGAGCCGACCTTGTCTCGTAAATCGGTAGAACGTAGTACTTGGTACGTACGTGATTCGGATACACCGACGACCGTATTTACTGCCCACGTATCTGGGGATCTCATGGGTCGCTTCCCGATAATGCACCGATGACGCATAACTCGCACTCATTAATAATCTGGGATTATATAGAAGAAAGAGAAAATTAATCTAGGATTAATTACGGAGATATTTTATCTAGGATAAAATATCGTCTAGAGAGAGATAACGATTAATTTGGAATTAATCAGTAAATAATATATTCGATATATTAAACGAAATCAGATTTCGACGCGGAATTAAAATTAGATTTTAATTCGGGCGAACGAATTAATTTAGAATTAATTCGTTAGCGACGTGAATAATGAATTCGCTAGGCGTAATCATTTAATTATGACGCGACGGAAAAATCGTTAATTTGGAATTAACGAACCCGAGCCCGAGTGTGATTGCGAGCGCATTCGTATTTCGAATTCGAGTGCGGCATCGCAAGTCACATCAAGCGTCAAATCAATCGTCACATCAAGCGTCAAATCAAAAGTCACTTTGAGTGATTGATTGATTGATTGATGGATTGATGGATTGACTTACATCAAATCACTTTATTAAAGTGACATTTGAATAGTGATGTAGGTAGGTGAAATAGTGACTAGCTAAAGACTTTTACCATTTAATTTATTAGGTATATTATTTTGGTAAATGGTTTTTGAGCATATTTTCTAGGAAAATATATAAGACATTTATTAGGTAAATGTTTGGAATATCTTCACTTTTCACCTCTCTCTCCTTTGTTCTTCTTCACGCCAAAAATGAAAGAAAACTCACTGTTTTCATACCAGTTCAGGCGTGACCTATAGGGAAGGAATGAGTGGTTTTCATGGTGAAAAATCAAGTGCTAGCATACTTGCGACTATTGCGAAGGTGTTAGGGAGGTTCACCCATGAGGCGGGACTCATCCGACGGAGTTTGGAGCTTCGAAATGAGACCCGAAACTGCCCAAACCAGTGAAGTGGACTGCTGCAGTGGCGCCACCAAAACAGTGAGCTTTGTCGCTTCAATCGTCTTTAATCGACTCAACCGACCGATGTAAGTATTCCGCTATCTTCGTTGGTGTATTCATGCATCATTTCATGTCTTGTTTGATCTTGGGACCTAGGTAATAACCAACATCAAGTACCTCAATACTGCAAGAACTCAAGGCAACTCCTTAAGCCTGCGAACCACGGATTTCTTCAGAACCTCTGAAGTCTCTGAGCAGATTATATCACCTCTGACGCCGGAACTCCGATTACCAAACTTCCTCCTAAATAACTATAAAGGATTAGGGAATTTGGGTTAAGTTGTGTTGAAGGTTTAACAAAGATGGAATCACACCATTAATGAAGAAGAAGAAGTCTTCAATGGTGGATTCAAAGAGAGTTGAAAGCTTTAAAAGGTTTTGGCTCAAAGGGTTTCTGTTTTCAACTCCAGGAACTTAGGGGGATGGCGGTTGTGTCTTTAATTTATAGGTAGGGTGTAAAATTAGGGTTTTACAAGTGAAAAACGCGCTCAGAAGTTACTGACGTTCGAACGGTACTAGAACGCCACTCGAACGCGTGGCTACTGGAAAGGTCTCATTCGAACGCCACTCGAACGCAACACGAACATATGTTCTCTAGAATGGCCATGTTCGAACATATAAAGAACGTGCCTCGAACGTTTGCTCTTTGGAATGATCTCGTTCGAACCCAATAGAGAACGTGCCACTAACATGTAATATCCCGGGTTTTTCGTATTAGTGCGAGAAAGTTTTCGAATTAAAGTTAAGAATTTAGAACGTGATGGTAATTGAAAATCATGGTTTATGTCTGGGAGAATACATGGGAATATTTTTTTATTAAGTGAAGTTTTGTCGCGTTGGAAAACGCGTGGTTTCGAGAGCCGGTTACGCGATTTCCGTTTTCATCGTTCTACGGTAAAAGATTCTTGTTTCGGCCATAAAATTTGCAAACGAACTCTGATCGAGCTGATTCTCAAACTAGTAGACTCGTTTTTCCGAGACGAATAACTTTTATGTTGAACACTTTTCGAGAATCGCACCAGAAGAGCTCCGAATGGGCTAATTTCTGATAATACCCTTTCTAGTGGGGGTATTTTTGTCATTTTTGAAATCCTGATTTTTGTGATTTTATTATTTAATTATTATTATAGGTTATTACAAAAAAAAAACAGAAAACAAAACAAAAAAGAAAAAGAAAAATGGGTTGAGACGCGCGACAGGCGAAAGAGATGGGAGGGACGCCGGTGGGTTTCCGGCGACAATTCGGCGGCACATTGGCGGGAAACTGATCGTCCGGCGAGGTGGATCACGCCGGTGGCCGGCGCCGACCCCCAGGACGCCGTAAAACGGCAGAAATCGGGCATGAACGGCGGGCAATGGGTTCCATTTTTTCGGCTCGTCGGTTCGTTTCACGGGCCGTGCCACCTACCAAATCGAAGCTCTCAGAGAGTACTACAAGGGTGCGGAGTCGATTTCACCGATCAGCGGTCGAAATCACGTAAAACGAGGAAGAAAGTGATAGATGAATAGTGACCCGACGTGAACAGTATCTCCGATCAGAATTCCGATCGCACTAGCACGTTCGTATGGCCGTCGGGAGTCCGTATATGGCCTCGAAATTTCGGTATGACTCTCCGTTTAGATTTTGTTATTTTCAAGTGTATCGATTTGTATTCGAATGTTTCTAGTAGTTTCGTAGTGTAACGAATTTGCATGAGATGAATTGGACATGTCTACGATAAATATGGTAGAATCCGGGGTGAATCAGATGAGATATGATCGATCCGGTAGTGTTAGCGAGATTCCGGTAAAACGGGTTTCTCCCGCGATTGAGCGTATTTGATCGTAATCATGAGAATAGTATTAAAATGATATTGCGAGGGTAATTGGGTAATTTTGAATTAGTTTGGAGGGTTCGAGACCCTTCCGTAGCGTTTGCGGAAACGTTTCCGCAAGTTTTGCCGCAAACGCGCAAAATGAGAATTTGATGCATCTAGTCAGTTTAGAATAGTATAGAAAGACATATTCGAGTAATGAAACTTAAACCGTAGAGTCGGTAAGGATCTGAGGATTTCGAGAAAATCCGTAGTTTGTAGTTGATGAGTTGAAAGTTCCGCAAATAGCGGTTCTGACAGTTGTTGTGATTTGTTTTGGCAGATCGGACCTGGATCGCGGGCACTTGCGTAGCCAGGTAAGTAACTCATGCGATGAAAGCTTAATGTGTGATTTCGTATCTTGATTTTACATAGATACATGTATAGATGATTAATATGTTACGTAAAATAGAAGATAGTTAAGAAGTAGTTTGAGAAGCAGTTCAAGATTATGTGTAGCTAAGTGAAACGATCATCGCAGGTATGACTTTTGGTTATTAGCATAATATGAAGTAAGAGGTTTAATGATGTTAATGTCTATGCGTATGTGAATAAATATGAAAATGTGTAAATATATATGGGTATGTGTTTGTATATGTATATGATACTAAGATATGTATAGGTTGGATATGTTCAGTTGATAAAGATGTTATATCAGATGTTCCTAGATAGAGAGCCTGAATGATTATGTTTGATCAATAAAGGAAAAGCTATGAGAATTATTAAGGTATGACATTGGAACTTGGTAACAAGAGGTGTATTCATATGTTTGAAACATATGTTTGTGTGTAAGTGTTGAGTCGTGTTCTGGTATGTTTGTTATGAATGTGTTTATGTATGAGTAGTCATGTGACAAACTTAGTGTGCCGTGATATGTATGTATTGTTTGACTGTATGCCTTGTGATGTATTGGTTGTTAAGTTTGAGTCATGATTAGTTGTATGATGATTGTATGTGTGACTGTATATATATATATATACGTGTATACTGGAGCTCGTTGATTATATGGATAACAAATGCTTATGTGAAATGAGTTAATGAATTCGGAAACTAATATGTGTTAGATGTTGTAAAGCGCGTTTGTATATATATAAGAACCTTAGAAATTATTTTTGGCATGTATATAAGAGGGGTGTGCTAAGGTATGTGTAAATGTATATGAATCGCGATTGTTAAGTCATTGTAATGATGTTATAATTAAAGGAAGTTAAGAAAGGTTTGATTTGGTATTGAGAAAAGTTTATTAACAGAGCGATTTGATGATATTTCAAAGTTAGACTATTGTGATGAAAGTATAGATATATACGATTTGCTTTGTATGCTTTGGGCGTTATCTATTAGATTAGCACATATGTTAATATGAAAATGTGAAACTTTGATAAGAGTTAAGAATAAAGAACAATAACAAATAAACAAATTCGAAATTGAAGTAACTAAGTAAATATGATAAACGGCTGATATATTTTACTTGTTTGTTTGTCATAAATGTTTGACTTGCTTGTTGTATTACTAGCAGGGTTACTTACTGAGTTTTAAAACTCACACCAAACCAATTTTCCAGTTTTACAGTTCGACTTGTAGATTGGTCAATCACATCGGCTTTAGAAGTCATGCTCGAGACGTAGATACCCAAGCGGCAGTCACCCTCGCAAGTGTCTTAGGAAACGTTTTAGAAGATTAGGATATTTGATTTATTATTTTATTTTATCGTACTGAGTACGTGGTTTGTATTAATAATTTAAAGTTTTGATTGCATGTGATGTTGTGGGCACAGAGCCCTTGAGTGTTGATAGATGATGTGGGCACAGAGCCCTTAGGTTGTGGTTTTGATGAGTTTTATTTGGACCTGAGGTCCTTTTATTGGGTTGATGTTTTCTTGGATTGCCTTTGGTACTGGACTGCGATCCAGGTTATCCAGTTTTTAGGATACATCATGCCGAATTTTTCAATTGATTTAGAGGATTATGGAGATGGGTCAATCCTGTCTCCTGCTGGTAACATCCTGCCTTTGGCGGGGTGTTACATAACGCCACATGTTCGAACCAAATAACGAACGTAGCAACAACGCCAATTTTTCGAACACTTCAACAAATTCACAACGAACGCATGTCTGATGCACAACAACCAGAAACTAGTTCAATTGCTTTAAGATCTTCATGATAGATTAAAACTCAATTGAACTTGTTTTGTCATGGACACATGCCAATAAAAAATAGAACTTACAATCTCCCTCTTTGGCATTCTGTGACAAAACATTACCTAATACAAATACTACAGTAATAGACCCAAAAAGAAAGCAGTCAACTGTCAACTATCAAAACAGTGACTTATTACAATGAGACTCGATCTAAAACCTAACCAAGTAGTCTTCAAAATAAATCCATCTCAGCAATAAAACCTGTTTACCTGAAAACATCCGTAAATAACAAATACCCTGAAAAGCATTGGGATTATCAAATATAACATTAAACAGGTATAACATTTGTCTCCCCCTTAATATGAACTCTCCTTAAACTGGAGATATCGACAAATCACCATTTACTCCCCCTTTTGTCACGAAATGACAAAACATGCATAGACGAGGAGAACCAACAAGTAGACAGTAAAACTTACTCCCCCTCACAAACAAGCACACACACATATCAGAAGAATAAACAGGAAGTAAATACCCAAAAGTAATATCTGTAAGCATGCAGTAGTAACAAACAGTAAGCGAAATCATTCAAGATAGAATATTTTCATTAAAATACTTCAATTGTTTGCAATTCATCTCATAGTCAATCAAAACAAAAGAGAGAATACATCATAAAAGGCTACAAAAAATGATCCCAAAAACAAACAGATTCCTCCTAACTCTAAAAAAGCCCTGAAAATAAAGCCAAGCTGCTAGTCAGAATCCGAACTGGCAGAAGAACCCCCATCATCAGAAGCTGTATGACAATATGCAATATGGCAAGCAAACTGAGCTTGCAAGCTACAAACAGTCAAACGAATCTCTGATTTTCCTGCAGAAAAAAGACGAAGCTCGACCAGTATAGACACCTGTGAGTCTAAAATGCGCTGGTAAAAATCTGGTAGATGACCAGTGGAAGAGGAGGAGGCAGCAGCCGAGGCGAAAGGAGCATCAACAGGAGCAAGAGTGGTATCAGGAGCAGGAGTAAGAGCAGCATCAGGAGCAGGCTCACGGGCATGAGTGAGGAGATAAGCAGCTCCCAAAGATACAGTCTGACGACCAATTGGTTTGAGCAGAGGGAGAGGAGGATCATGCTCAAAAACAAGGATCAGAGCCGAGATGATACGGTGAATAATACACCCATATGGCAAGGTGTGAACAGCATAAGAGGTAGTGTGGATGCATATCATCTCTCTCAAAATCACTCTGAGAATGTCAGTAGTAAGACCCTGCTCGATGGCATATAGAAATGCAATCCGAGGAAGAGATTGGGTGTTCACATGAGATTTCGGCCACAGGTTGTGGCACACAATCCTGTTCAGCATACGATAAGAGGGGAGCAATGTGGCAACAACAACTGTACCCCCGAGAAACGGACGATGTTGGCCGATAGCAACGTCTATGATGAGCTGATCTAATGGCTCTTCAGTAGGAGGCCAAGGATACTGAGGAAACGGTACCTCAGGGATCGCAAGGACCCGTGATAGGACAGAAGGTTCAATATCAAGATAATGGCCGTGAATGTATACCGAAAAAGAAGCGGGTGAAGTCACCTCCATGTTGGAATAGAACTCCTGGACCAGAGAGGCAGACAGGCCAACGAAACCAGACAAAAGAGGCCCCCAACCTTGGTTGATTAGCAGAGGAATGATCCCAGAGTCACGCAACTCGACTTCTAAAATGTTGCGCTCCAAGCAAAGGCTATGCTGCGAGAAATGATCATCAAATAACTTAGCAATAGCCGGACTGCAAAACCAATCACAGGGAAGAGAGTTGCGAGGACGCTTCTTGGATGGAATCGACTTCTTAGGCATCTAAAAGCAAAAGAGAAGAAGAAATAGAACCAAGTTAGAACATAGAGTGGAGGAGCCACTGTGCGTTCGAACGGTATTCTTTACGGTTCGAACTCGACACAAACAGAGATAGAAAATCAAAAGCCAGAACAACATTTCCCACACACAAATACACACCCAAACAACAATAACCCATTCACAAGACACCAAAATCCTTCAATCATTAGAGTAATGCTAAAACAAAAAGGTTAAAGAAACCCTAAAACTAGATCTCAAAATAAACATGAGAAAAACCAAAAAGAATGGACAAATCTTTACCTTGAAGAAGAAGATGAGACCGAAAACCAGAGGAGGGCCACACAACCTCAGATCTGACTAGAAAATACAGAGATTTGAGAGGGAAAGCAGTGGAGATGGAGAAAAGAGGGAAAAAGGGAAACGTGCGAATGAAATACGCACACAGCCTATTTAAATATCCCGAAAATATTCGAACGATTGTCGAACGCATGTCTAACTAACGTTCGAAGGAAAATAAAAATGGTACACCAACGAAATACGTTCGAACATAAAATAAAATGTTACACGAACGAGAACTGACACAGTGCATACCAGGAAAAGACACAACAAAAACAGACTGAAAGACACTCCAAGCAAATGCAAAGATACCCAGTCAGTATTCAGATGATTATGACATGAAACAATATGCATCATTTTAAGTTTTGCTAAATACAAAACTTATGCATATGATATAAACACCAAAGCATATCAAGCACTTGCATGAAAAATAAAGTGCACAATAAATCAAAGCTTAAGACCTTATTTTATGAGCTGGATACAGCCAAAGAAATCCATCTCTTATCAAACCAAGTCCACAGAATATGTGTTCAAACCCAACACCACTAGGACCTGAAAATAAGCAACATTGGTTGCATGCTATTGTTTACCCCAGAAATATCATGAGCTCATATTTAATAACTCTTTCGAGTGAAGGGTTTTTGCCCTTATCTTTTGAATTTTGCCATTTTGGCTCTTTTGTACTTGAGTCTCATTTTTTTTAATTTATTTCTTTTTACTTTTGAAAAGGGGATAGCAAGTTCATCTAGTCAAAGGTCACACTATTGAGTAAATAAGATATGATAGAATTTAGATTGCTATTCCAAAAACTTATACATGCGACCAAACCTTGACAAAATAAAAATGTGTATGTGAAGGTCCAAGCACAAGATATACCAAATGATTTTATCACAAACACTCATGCATATAGAGCATCAAGAAAAATAATAGCATATCATACATGCATATGTCGGGGTTGGTGCTCAGAGCGCCAATCCGGACCGTATTTATGTATAATTCATGAATACGAACATCCCATTTTCCCATAATATTACTTACTTACTGGTTGCACCTCTTGTTTTTATATACGTATTCGATCTGATTACGATTAGATTGAAACTAAATGTGGTTTAGTGATATGTATATATTAGACAAAGACCCGATAATATATAATGCAATACACAGTTACAAAGATAGTTTGTAATTGACATTGGGAAGTGTCATTGCTCTATATATATTATCAAATAAAGTTCCTGGTCAAGATTCACTAACATGGGTCGGTTAGTCAAATCTGTTGAGACCAGTACATGTCGTATATCGAGATTTGGTCCGACGGTTTATCCCAATGAACCATGAGTCTAGGGAGACTCGTATAGACGTGTAGGTGTTTATAATGGATAAACACTGAATGGCTGACCGAAGATTCTTAATAGATGGTACATCAACGTCAATAAGAATCTTCTCGGGTTGAGTAGCATAGTGATCCTTCGACTTGAGACACCACTGTGGATGTATGAGACATCCTCCACACTTAGATGGCAATCACGTCACAGATCTATTTAGATCAGACCTCCACCTGTTCGTTGGGTGTGGATCGATCCTCAGGATATCCTGTGTGTGTCAAGATAGGATCCGTCAGTTCTTTGTACAGAGCATAGGTAGTCCATATATATTTAGCAGTCTGTTAAATCTGTGGCCACAGTATACTTCGAAAGTAAGTTCCGAGTGTTATTTAAAGATTGCTAATAGATACGTCGACGAGATAATACCTATAGAGATTTGACGTTTACATCTATATCTCTGGGATTATCTGGATACCTGTGACGGAGGGATTATACGTATGCAATGACCTCGACCTGTATGATTCAGCTAGTTTATCCGTGATCATCATAATCTAAGGGTGGATAGATTATGCACACAAAATTGGATTTTGTGACGGATATACCTGAATCTAGAGAGTCTCAATATTGAAACATACTCGTAGAGCACTAGAGCAATATTTATAAATAATGTTGATTATTTATAAATCGTTTAAACGTTAAACGAAAAATACATGCGAACGGGCCGAACCGTCATTTCCTAATTAATGTGTATTTGTATTTAATATATGATATTATTAAATACACATTAATAAATAGTCAAATAAAGGTATTTGACATATATCATCAATATATGTATTTGAGATATTTAAAGTAAATATAATACATATATTTGATATATTTGTATTTAATTAATTATTTAATTATTCAATTGTTAAATGATTAATATAATTAAAATATAAATATATCATCAAATGATAAAGTTAGGAAATGATTATAAGTGTTTAATGTTGACTTTAAAGTAAAGGAAATGGTAGTCAAATTGGATTTGATTTCTTTGATATTTGTTTAAAATGTTTAAAATTGAAATATCATTTTCTTTATTTTTTCTTCATAATTTCGGCCAACACCTTATGAATATAAGAGTTATATTTTTCTTGGTTTCTTTTGTTGACTTAAATAAATATCAATAAAGGTGTTTTAGATATTTATTAAGTTGATAAGATAAGTTGATCAAATGAAATTTGAAATGAAATTGAAATTAATATTTTTGTGTTAGCCTTTTCCATTTTCGGCCAAGGCAAGTTTTGTACACATATATATTGTTTTCATTTCATTTCATTTTCTAACCTAATACACTTTAAAAGAAAACTCCATTGAAGGAAGCAAAGGAAGCTTGTGAGAAAGAAAGAAGAAACCAAGAAAGCTTGGATTTTAGTAAGTTTCTCCAACTTACTATTAGAAAGGAAAATGTTCCTTAGGATCTAGGCTTTAACATATGATGTTCTTAGGTTATTTCTTTCTTTATTCCTTGTGTTTTTGTTGATGGAAGTTTTCATGGAAGTGTTGAGCATGTATGATGAAGGAAGTTTGTGACTATTGTAATTATAAGCATTCTTTTAATGTTTTTGGAAACCATGTTGCTAATCTAGAGTTTTTGACCCACTCTTAAATGACCTAGATTTGATCTTGAGTTGTTTCATTATGTTGAGACTTGGATTGGATGGAAGAATGATGATTAAAGTATTGGATTTAACCAATTTGGTCTAATTTGTCCAATTTGATGAAATTGAAAAATTAGAGTTCATTCCAAATTTGGGGCTTTTCATATATATTGTGTATTTGTATGTGTATATGATGCATATAAAGTTTCATGTTCATTGGATTACATCTTGATGTGTTTTGATGCATGAAATGACAAAGTGCACAATATGGCACCTTAGAGATGCATTCGGCCAAGGGTCCAATTTTTGGGCATTTGTGTTGTTTTGGTATTTTGATGTTTTGAACATGCTAATTTAATCTTAGAAATGATTTAGAATCATTCAAAATTGATTTGATCAATTTCGGACTAAAATGGACTAAATACCAAGTATAAGGGTAATTCGGTAAATTCACTTAAATATGATTTATTTGAATTTTATTTCATAATTTGATTATTGGATAATTAAATAAATATGTTTATTTAATTAATCTCCGAGAAAAAATTTTTGAAATCGGAAAATTTGATTTTCCACCGTTTCCGCTGCGTTACCGGATTTAGCCCCTAAAACCCCAACAAAATGGTATGAGAGCGAGTCTGATCCTAGGCCCCCTAAAATGATTAGCCTTATTAAATCAATGTTTAATCATGTTTTCTTGACTTTATACATGCATGTTATAATCTAATTTGATTAGATTTAGGGTGTATGACACTTAATGGAATATCCCCGCTAAATAAGGTTTTAAAGTAACTAGTATTTGGAATACTTGTTTCTTGGTCCGTCTTGTCAATACGGTTTATAAATATTTTTCCGTGACTACATCCGAGACCGTGCCTCTGCTGTGAGGGTGTAGCCGATAGATATTTATTTATGTCGGATGTATATTAGATACTAGATAAATTCAAGCGAAAGAGGAATCCTGAACGTGCCCTAGCTGTCAGGGTTACGCAAGTAACTTGAGTTTATCATTGGCGAGTTTAACCTTGGTACGTCTCCTTGTGGGCCTGCCTTAGCAGCGACAACGAAAAAAGACCAGGACCGGAACCTCGGAGTCACTAGTGAGTGATTGACAATGAGTTGTCTACCTGTGAATATACGTAGGCGAGACCGTGCCTCTGCTGTGAGTCAAAATATATTCATGGGGTCCTCTTCCTATTATGGAATTCAATTTAATTATTGAATTCTCATTTTCCGTTGGGGATTACAGTATTACGTAAAATAGTGGGAGGCACTGCTAAGTTTAAAATATTCCATAACTTTGGCAGTGTGTATTATTATGGAAATTGCCGCTTGTTTGTTTCCTTTTTCTATTGTTTAGATAGAATTAAACGTTTATTTACTGCACACATATTTTGATATGTTATCTGACTAGACTCTTGGTTGCAGTTATTCTAGAATAGGTTCTAGATACTATTAGACAAGGATATTATTAGATTAGTCTAGACCATCGGGAACTGTTGTTCTGATTTTCTTCAAAAATCAAGATGGTTAATGACTTAGTTTCTAAGTCACCATAGATAATCTAGATAGATATCCCTTTTAGAATATAATACTTTAGAGATAATAGTTTCTTATGCAATAAGAATTGCCTTGAATTAGTTCATGTCTCGAGATTCTTGATTGGCATTAAGAAAGCCCTATTAGGTATTTGTTTATCTAGTAATGACGTTTCTAAGCTTTAATTACCTTTAGAGTTAATGTGTCTGACACAATTTTCTAATCAATTATTTTCAATTGTTGTGAATTGTTGAGTGCAAATAGTAAAGCTAAAGAAAGGAGATGCATATAGTTTTGTATAGAAAATATCGATTTTCACAATACAACAACAATAGGTATTGGATACCAGATCTCCCATCTAGTTATTTGAAGTATTGGTTAACTATTGTTTTGATATTTGATATCGGAACTCGCGACTATTGGATAGTCACTTGTTCTTTATAAACAAGTGTTACATATTTTATAATAACTAGTAGTGTCATTGACGTAGAGATAAACATTAAGAAAAATTATTCGGTAAAGTAAATAATGTAGAACGGTGCTTTATGAATTTAATCACTTTAGTATTGGATGATTATTCCGTATGGTAAAGGATGGTTTGATACTTGATCACACCACATATCCTTATCCATTTAATGAATATTGTATTCAGGAAAGTGATTAAGATCTCGTTTAACCAATGATTGTCATTGGACCACCAAATTTATTTAACTGATACATTGGATGTATGTAGTTTAATAAATAATAATTGCTTAAGGTAGTTTTCTTTATTTCGTAACTTAGTTGATGAATTGTCATAACTTAATTACGTGTTTATGAAGGAACACATATTGAAAGTCTTGAAAGTATCAAGAACTTTCAATCTGTTCTGATGAAACGTAGATTGAACATTTTTGACTTGTTCAAATATATTCAATCTAAAGTATTTTGAAAACTTGATCCTTAAAATTCATTACATGTCTTTGAACTGTTCAAGGATTTTTGATACGATCAAATGTATAAATTTAAAGCAATTAGTTCTAAGGTTATTCAGTGAATATGATTCATATTCAATATTATTCTTCCACGATTCCATCTTGATGGAATTGATAGTGGGAGCAGTCGAATCTTATATGATTTGATTCGTTTGATATTGAGTGTTACCGAGTTAGTTTCAATACTCTTGGGGTTATGCTCCAGTAACACTAAATCATCTCTTTAATTAATGTTCCATTAATTTCCGCAGTTACATATATGATATGTATAGGTAGAAAATCCAAATCTTGAAAAGTTTGAGATTTTATAATAGTTATATAATGAAAATTACTTACAACTCTGAGGTATAAGTAAAAGTTTATCATTTATTCTGTTTAATAGAATATTGTTTTCTATTTGATAGAATATCTTTCCTACGATTCTAGGTAATAAGATCATTTTATTACTTGGTGTGTAACATCAGAAGTTAATAATTGTAGAAAAGACTTGACTTATTGAAGTCAAATGTGAAAATGATAAATTACAAATGGAACTACGTAATTAATAAGATGAAACAACCCTTATACTTCTTCTATGTAAGTTTAATAGGATATCAAAATCATTTACAAGTATTTGATACTTAATGATTTTGTTGTTTTCTTACCAAATAAAAATTATCCTATAACTTGTAATGGAAGCTATATTTGATATCGTTTCTGGAAGTTCACCATTGAACCATAGATCTAAGATTGTTTATAGCTTACTACGATCAAGTTTTGAACTTGATTACGCTTTCATTATGAATTAGTTCATGATTTTTGCTAATTGTTTGCACAACGAAAGCAATGTGAGCTTATTAAAGGTTTGACCTTTATAGTATGACAATGAGAAATATTATACTCAACAATCTATTGTAAATTATGAGAAAACATATCTCTTGTCACACTAATTGAACAATTAAAGATATATTGGTTAATGTTGATATTAAACTGTATATTTTAGCTAAAGAATGCAAAATGGTGTTTTTGGATGACTTATTCAGATAAGAGATCAGTTGTGATTTCCTTGTTTGAAGAGTTCATTCTGGAATGGCCCTAGAGTTTGTGTTCTGTTGAGATCGCAGTTTAGTGTGCTAGCTTATAGAGCCTGTTGTATACTCAGATAAGTCTCCGAAAATCTGTGTTCTCTGTTTTTGATATCGTCAGATTGTCTAATCTTGACAAAGTATAGAGTATACATATGTGATTGAAGGGTTAGTGGGAGCGTACAAATTACTTTCTAGTGTTATATATCTTAACAACATTATCATTATTATGGTAATAATGAGATGTTTGTAAGGTAAAAGATTTACCTAAGTCTTCTTTACTCTGTGAAAGCAGTGGGAGTAGTCTCTGTTATATTTGATATAAAGTTTTATATATGATATAAAACTCGGAGACTTGTGAGATACTCCTATTAGTCATAAATTAGATATGATCTAATAAAGGACATAACAAGGCTATCTGTATGACAGTTAGTATAACTTTTGGACAAATATTATATGTCTTACTCATAGTATTCATCTTTGGTAAATGATGATACCTTTTTCAAAGAGATGTTGATTAGAATGTCTAATCAATATTATGTATCATTTGATGATGACATAATGAATACTTTATTATGTGCGATCAACGATGGCGATTTAATCGTAATTGTTACGAGTTATTTTGATATCCTATAGACCATATGATGGATCTTGAAACACGTTCTTTGTGATCTTTGAGATATTAAGAACGAGTTTCTAATTCATGGAGAATACAGTCTGCAACCATAAGGGTCATATTAGTTTTGAGACTAATTATGATGTTAGACAGTCTACGTCATAAAGGGTCAGAAAAGATGCAGTAGAAGTGTCACGAAGGATTCTACTTTTATAGTGGAATTAAATGCAACTTATGAATTATTGACTTATGAAGTTGCATAGTGACCTTTTAAATTAGAAGTTTTGAATTGTTATTGTGCTTACGGTTATCCGCATAGTATTTTGGATTTGATCCCTAAATACTTGGACAACTCAGTAGTTGTAGTTCAATACTGATGTTGCATCAAAGTCATATTAATGTATAATTTAGATTCTACAAAATATGAATGATGCTGACTATGGGAAACGATGGAGTTTGTTTGAGAAACTCAATATGTCATAGCGGACTTGTTTCTTGTTGCCTACCTCTTAAGTACTGGTGAGCTTTTGAGGGCCATGTGCATACGACACACATTGAGATGTGTATATGATACCGTGGATTGGCACTAGAGCAAGTGAGAGAAATTGTTGGGGTTGGTGCTTAGAGCGCTAATCCGGACCGTATTTATGTATGATTCATGAATACGAACATCCACTTTTCCCATAATATTACTTACTTAGTGGTTGCACCTCTTGTTTTTATATACGTATTCGATCTAATTACGATTAGATTGAAACTAAATGTGGTTTAGTGATATGTATATATTAGACAAAGACCCGATAATATATAATACAATACACAGTTACAAAGATAGTTTGTAATTGACATTGGGAAGTGTCATTGCTATATATATATATTATCAAATAAAGTTCCTGGTCAAGATTCACTAACATGGGTCGGTTAGTCAAATCTGTTGAAACCAGTACATGTCGTATATCGAGAATTGGTCTGATGGTTTATCCCAATGAACAATGAGTCTAGGGAGACTCGTATAGATATGTAGGTGTTTATAATGGATAAACACTGAACGGCTCACCGAAGATTCTTAATAGATGGTACATCAACGTCAATAAGAATCTTCTCGGGTTGAGTAGCATAGTGGTCCTTCGACTTGAGACACCACTGTGAATGTATGAGACATCCTCCACACTTAGATGGCAGTCACGTCACAGATCTATTTAGATCAGACCTCCGCCTGTTCGTTGGGTGTGGATCGATCCTCAGGATATCCTGTGTGTGTCAAGATAGGATCCGTCAGTTCTGTGTACAGAGCATAGGTAGTCCATATATATTTAGCAGTCTGTTAAATCTTTGGCCACAGTATACTTCGGAAGTAAGTTCCGAGTGTTATTTAAAGATTGCTTATAGATACGTCGACGAGATAATACCTATAGAGATTTGACGTTTACATCTATATCTCTGGGATTATCTGGATACCTGTGACGGAGGGATTATACGTATGCAATGACCTCGACCTGTATGATTCAGCTAGTTTATCCGTGATCATCATAATCTAAGGGTGGATAGATTATGCACACAAAATTGGATTTTGTGACGGATATACCTGAATCTAGAGAGTCTCAATAATGAAACATACTCGTAGAGCACTAGAGCAATATTTATAAATAATGTTGATTATTTATAAATCGTTTAAACGTTAAACGAAAAATACATGCGAACGGGCCGAACCGTCATTTCCTAATTAATGTGTATTTGTATTTAATATATGATATTATTAAATACACATTAATAAATAGTCAAATAAAGGTATTTGACATATATCATCAATATATGTATTTGAGATATTTAAAGTAAATATAATACATATATTTGATATATTTGTATTTAATTAATTATTTAATTATTCAATTGTTAAATGATTAATATAATTAAAATATAAATATATCATCAAATGATAAAGTTAGGAAATGATTATAAGTGTTTAATGTTGACTTTAAAGTAAAGGAAATGGTAGTCAAATTGGATTTGATTTCTTTGATATTTGTTTAAAATGTTTAAAATTGAAATATCATTTTCTTTATTTTTTCTTCATAATTTCGGCCAACACCTTATGAATATAAGAGTTATATTTTTCTTGGTTGCTTTTGTTTTCATGGAAGTGTTGAGCATGTATGATGAAGGAAGTTTGTGACTATTGTAGTTATAAGCATTCTTTTAATGTTTTTGGAAACCATGTTGCTAATCTAGAGTTGTTGACCCACTCTTAAATGACCTAGATTTCATCTTGAGTTGTTTCATTATGTTGAGACTTGGATTGGATGGAAGAATGATGATTGAAGTATTGGATTTAACCAATTTGGTCTAATTTGTCCAATTTGATGAAATTGAAAAATTAGGGTTCATTCCAAATTTGGGGCTTTTCATATATGTTGTGTATTTGTATGTGTATATGATTCATATAAAGTTTCATGTTCATTGGATTACATCTTGATGTGTTTTGATGCATGAAATGACAAAGTGCACAATATGGCACCTTAGAGATGCATTCGGCCAAGGGTCCAATTTTTGGGAATTTGTGTTGTTTTGGTATTTTTGATGTTTTGAAAATGCTAAGTTCATCTTAGAAATGATTTAGAATCATTCAAAATTGATTTGATTAATTTCGGACTAAAATGGACTAAATACCAAGTATAAGGGTAATTCGGTAAATTCACTTAAATATGATTTATTTGAATTTCATTTCATAATTTGATTATTGGATAATTAAATAAATATGTTTATTTAATTAATCCGAGAAAAAGTTTTTGAAATCGAAAAATTTGATTTTCCACCATTTCTGCTGCGTTACCGGATTTAGCCCCTAAAACCCCAACAGTATAATCATATATCCTACATACCAGGATCACATGCACATGCTATTCATGCTCTAACAAGTCATAAAAAAAATTTTGTCTTTTTCATTTTCTATTTTTTTTGAATTTTTTAGATTTTAACAAATAAAAATAAAGACATAAACAGGCTTGTAAAACATCCAATGGTATGTGGAGTTGTATCCCAAGTGTAGATCATACTACCATCCATTCGGAAGTGGCTATGAAATTTATGTCCGGGTTTCCATCATATATACCAAGGGACATAAAATAAAAACAAGACACACACACACCCATATGCTGTGAAAACAAAATAAAGGTGCAAAAACATAAAGCACACGCACACACACATGCAATGGGAAAATAAAAATACAAGCAGAGTTACACCGAAGTGCACTCTCATCATGTCCATCAGGACAAGCAGAAGAAGATAGGAATTCATCTTACTTCCTCACCTAAACCTTTCCAGGAACCTCATCCACTTGAGAATTCCTAGTCAACAAAGAAAGTTTCTCACTAAGAAATTGAGCTTGTTTAGTTAGTGCAGAAACTTGAGAAGCTAAATTTTAAGATTCAAATCTAGGTGACACACTTTTAGGCCTTTTATTTTGCTTGTGCAACATGTAGCACTTAGGCCTAATCTGTCCTGCCTTGCCACAATGATGGCAAACAGGCACAAACCTCGGATGAGAACGAGGTTTACCCATAACCCTCTAGATCAAGGTTGGGTCACAGGACTAGGAACAGACGGAGGAATCACATGACTACGCTCAATAGCCTTTTTACCTAAGTCACGTTTAGGAGGTGTAGGCACTGCTCTAGATGTTAACGCCTTATCATAATTAGGCGCAAAACTAATGCCTAACATATGGTCCACTTTCTTATTCCCACTAGAAAATACAGATAACTAGGTTCTAGTATCTTCAAGTTCAGTCTCTAAAGCTTGGATCCTATCAACTAGGCATTTTTTCCTCTCCTCTAGGACATCAACCATCAAAAGGCTTTGCTTAAATTTGGCTTGAGCTTTATTCTTTTCTAGTTCTACAGCTTTCAGCCTTTTATTGACCTCTAAATTAGTCTTCTTAATAGCTAAACTCTCATTAAATAACTCAACATAAGCTACTTGAAGACTTTCCTCATCAACAGACTCATCAAGAAAGACTTCTGAATCAGCATCATTAACAACAATCTCTCTCTCACCAGTCACACTAGCAGTAAAGGCAATAAAATTACTCTTATTCTTAGGATACTCATCACCTTCTGAATCACTAAGGGATACAGCCATGGCTTTCTTGCCTTTATCCCTAAGGTATGTGGGACACTCAGATCTAAAATGCCCATACCCTTCACATTCATGGCACTGGACACCACGAGATCTACTATCTCTGTCCTCTATAGACTCACTTCTGCTATGCCTACTCTCTCTAGGCCTATCTTCCCTATCCCTATTACTGCTATGGCCACTCTTCTTAAGCTTAAGAAATTTCTTAAACCGCTTTGCAAACATGGCCAAATCATGATCCATGAGGGTATCCTCATCACTAGATGAACCATGAACAATTTCCTTCGCGATCTTCATCGCTACAATTTTGGGGTTTTTGAAACCATGAAGTTTCTTCTCATAGATCTGTAGTTTTCCTACAAGGTCATCTAATTTAAGCTAATCGAGGTCATTATTTTCCTCGATGGCGGTAATCTTCGATAGGAATTTCTCAGGTAGGGATCTAAGGATTTTCCTAACTATCATATTGGTAGGGATAGCCTCACCTAGGTTAAAACTAGAGTTAACAATGTCGTTAATCTCAGCATAAAACTCATCAAATGTCTCATCATCTTTCATATAGGCGACCTCAAACCTAGTGGCTAAATCCTTGAGTCTATTATTTTTAACAGACAGTGTGCCCTCATGCACAGTCTGCAGGATGTCTCAAGCATCCTTGGCTATCCGCACATGGAGATTCTTCTAAACTCAGCAAAACAAACTGTGCCATGTATAGCATTAACGACTTTTCTATTCCTATTGCTAGCATCAAATTCATCCTTGGTCCAGGTCAAATTGTCTTTAGGGGAAGTGACCCCATCAATAGTAACAACAAGAGGTTTCCACCCGTATTCAATAGTCACCCAGACCCTCTCATCTAAGGACTTAAAGAATGCTCTCATGCAAACCTTCTAGTGTAAATATTCCGTGCCATCAAAAAAATGGCGGACAATTCAAGGGTTGACTACGTTCCATAGCTAACTGGTCAAGGATCGAGATCAGGCTCTGATACCAATTGAAAATTCGTATTTAACAAAAATTCTGACCCTATGCGGAAATAATCACAATTAATTAAGACAAATCCTAATTAATGTGCCTATGGGAAATCAACAACCAACCATAATATCCAAAAACAATAAAAATCCACAATATTAATTTAATACGAAATATAAATTACGGAAAAGTAAATCAATCACACAAAATCAACACAATAATTTTGGTGAAGAAGTGGAAAACTCTTCCGAGTAAAAAACCACTCCGAGTATATCGGCTACCAGCCCAATCCACTATATAGAGATAAACTTACAACGATGGTCAAGACCTATGGTGACAACTTCACTGACTCAAATACTTCAATACTGCAAGAACTCAAGGTAACTCCTTAAGCCTGCGAACCACAGATTTCTTCAGTACCTCTGAAGTCCCTGAGCAAATTATATCACCTCTGACGCCGGAACTCCGACTACCAAACTTCCTTCTAAAGAACTCTAAAGGATTAGGGAATTTGGGTTAAGTTGTGTTGAAGGTTTAACAAAGATTGAATCACACCATTAATGAAGAAGACAAGAAGATGAAGAAGTCTTCAATGGTGGATTCAAAGAGAGTTGAAAGCTTTGAAAGGTTTTGGCTCAAAGGGTTTATGTTTTCAACTCTAAGGAACCGTAGGGGGATGGCGACTGTGTCTTTAATTTATAGGTAGGGTGTAAAATTAGGGTTTTGCAAGTGAAAAATATGCTGAGATACGACTGGCGTTCGAACAGTACTCGAACGCCACTCGAACGTGTGGCTACTGGAAAGGTCTCACTCGAACGCCACTCGAATGCAACACGAATGGATGCTCTCTGGAATAACCATGTTCGAACGTACAAAGAACATGCCTCGAACGTTTGCTCTCTGAAATGATCCCGTTCGAACCCAATAGAGAATGTGCCACTAACTGTAAGGAACCTAGGACATCGCCTATCTCCATATTGGTATGATATTGTCCACTTTGGGCCTAAGCCTTCATGGATTTGCTCTTGGGCTATACCCAAAAAGCCTCATACCAATCGAGATATTGTCCATACTTATAAACCCATGATCCTCCCCACTTCTAGCCAATATGGGACTTTGTTTGCACACCCAACAATCTTCCCCTCGATCAAAGGACCGCCGAGCCTCCCCTCAAACAATCAACCATCCGTCCACTCTAGCCTAGGCTAACTCCTCTTCATCGTGTTGGGATTAGAACACGTCCATAACGACCGGAGAACATCGCCTATCAACCGAACACATTCACGGATCACGATTGGGGCTCACCACCTTTTATTCTGCATTCTGAGGATTCACCCAGATGGCTAATTCTGGGGCATGGATCTGATACCACTTGTAAGGAACCTAGGACATCACCTATCTCCACATTGGTATGATATTGTCCACTTTGGGCCTAAGCCCTCATGGATTTGCTCTTGGGCTATACCCAAAAGGCCTCATACCAATAGAGATATTGTCCATACTTATAAACCATGATCCTCCCCACTTCTAGCCAAAGTGGGACTTTATTTGCACACCCAACACTAACGCCACACGTTCGAACCAAATAACAAATACAGCACCAACGCCAATCGTTCGAACACTTCAATGAACGCACCACAAACGCATGTTTGATGCACAGCAGCCAGAAGCCAATCGAATTGCTCCAAGATCTTCGTGATAGATTACTACTCAATTGAACTTGTTTTGTCATGGACACATGCTAATAAAAATGGAACTTACACAAATAAGTTGGACAGCTTCTACTTTTACTAGCAAAGAATTCATTTCTACGAATATACAATTCTGATATACATATAGGTATGCATTTATGCCAATAAATATCAGTATACATGAATGTATGATTATATTTATTTGTGTATATTTTTACAGGTCTTTCTTGAAGGGAAGATTTCTCAAAGATCTGTTATTAAAAGTTTTAGTGACGGCCACCAACCCTCTGGGGATCAAATGCCATGGAAATTCCCTGAGCAATTTAAGGATGTTGTTTTTCCAAGTCTTTCAGGTGCTCGCATCGTACGTATGCAAGCTCACACACTAACACACTAGACATTTAGTAGTGAGCTTAGAACACTTGGATATCCAACTCACACAATCTTCTTTATCATTGTGAGTATCCAAGTGTGTTTCAAGTCTTCTTTATACAAAACACTTGCGATTTCTGAAATCTCATAGTTTGGGTAGATTGAGGTTATGAGTTTGCCTACGAACAAAACTCAAAGTGTAAAGGTTTAGAGTGCACCTAGTCGCTAAAACTCTTGGCTGTAGGTGAACCACGGAAACTTGAGATTAGTGGAAATCTTCAAGTGAGGCTTGGGGGAATGGATATAGGCACGTTTGGCCGAACTACTATAAATCTCGGTGTTGTATTTCTCTATCCCTACACTTTTACTTATTGCAAGTTTATTTATGTTTATATATATTGAATAGAAAACTTGCATATAAGTTATTAATTGAAATAAAGAAAATCAACCTAATTGCTTATTTGTAATAAGAGCTAAAATCAGTAAAGATTTATTAATTCCACATTTATAGGTGATAAACCAATTCTCCCCCACCCCTCTCGGGAATATAGTATTGTTGTCGCTAGTACTTATTGTGCTTAAACAAACACGAATATAGATAATTTGAGAGAAAACACTTCTTTATATACGAAACAAAGAATTACAAAGCTTTCAATACAAGCTTTACAAAAAACTCTCAAAACCTTTCACTCTCTACACTCACTGATTTAGGGATACTATGGGATGATCCTAAAGCTCAAATTTATAGTGAAGCAAAACTTGTGCACTGTTGCAACATGTTTTCCTTCACGCGTTGTATGGGTTGGCTGCCAAAGCCTTCACGCGTCTCCCTCTACATGCCAACATGAAGTTTGCTTTCGGTGAAAACTGTCTTCATGCAGATTAAGTCAACAAATCTCCCACTCGGTGAAGATTTCCCCAAAATCTGAGCTGACCATCATCATCCAAATTCGGATCCTCCAAAAGGATCCTCCCCTGGCTGCATCTGAATGACTGCCTACGTACCCTGAGTTGGGATCAAGCCAATCGTAGTTCTCTTAATCTCCCCACTCTGACTATGTGGAGAGTTTTGTCATCCCGGCTATGGCACGACAAAATTCAAGCTTTTCCTTCGGTAAAATCTTCGTGAACATATCGACACCGTTGTCGTCGGTGTGAATTTTCCTGAGTTGTATCAGCCTTGAGCTCAGGACGTCCCGTATCCAATAAT
Source organism: Zanthoxylum bungeanum (assembly GCA_019454045.1). NCBI lineage: Eukaryota > Viridiplantae > Streptophyta > Magnoliopsida > Sapindales > Rutaceae > Zanthoxylum > Zanthoxylum bungeanum. Next base: position 25,271 of record SKCR01042465.1, read on the forward strand.
ACCTCACATCGATATGTTTTGACTTCGAATGAAATGTTAATTCTTTCCGAGATAGATAGCACTTTGGCTATCGCAGTACAAAATGTACTATTCTTGCTTGAATCCCAATTCCTGGATAAATGTCTTCATCTACAGTAATTCCTTGCAAGCTTCTGTCATTGCAATGAATTCTGCCTCGGTTATAGAAATTGCAACACATCTCTACAACCTCGACTGCCATGCCACAGCTCATCCTGAGTGAGTAATCAGATACCCCGAAGTAGACTTTTGGGTATCCAAATCTCCTGCCATATCAGAATCGGTGTAGCCTATCAATACTGGTTTGTCACTGCTTCCAAAACATAACCTCATCTTGGAAGTGCCTCGAAGATACCGCATAATCCATTTGACGGCGTTCCAGTATTCTTTTCCCGGGTTTGACATAAACTGGCTGACCAATCCAACTGCGTGTGCTAAGTTTGGCCTTGTGCACACCATGGCATACATAGGACTTCCCATTGCTGAGGTGTATGGAACCTGTTTCATTTCCTCCTTCTTTATCTCAGTAGAGGGACTCTGCTGCGTACTCAATCTAAAATGGGTAGCAAGAGGAGTGCTAACCGCTTTAGCCTTGTCCATCTGGAATCTCTGAAGTACTTTCTCGATGTACTCCTCATGTGACAAGTATAACTTCTTGGCTTTCCGATCACGGCCGATCCTGATGCTAAGAATCTACTTAGCTGGCCCCAAGTCTTTCATCTCAAAAGACTTACTCAGTTGCTGCTTCAAATTATCAATCCTCAATTGATTCCGGACAACTATCAACATATCATCTACATATAACAGTAAGATGATAAAATCATCGTCAGAAAACTTCTGAACGAAAACACAATGGTCTGAAGTAGTCTTATTGTATCCCCGCTCCCCCATAACTGACTCAAACTTCATGTACCACTGTCTCGGTGCCTGTTTCAAACTGTAGAGGCTTTTCCTGAGTCTGCACATATAGTCCTCTTTCCCGCTGACTCTGAAGCCTTCTGGTTGCTCCATGTAAATTTCTTCTTCCAGATCTCTGTGAAAAAATGTGGTCTTGACATCCATCTACTCGATCTCCAGGTCGAGGCTTGCTGCTAAGCTGAGTACCACTCTGATAGATGACATCTTCACAATTGGAGAGAAGATTTCATCAAAGTCAATACCTTTCCTTTGATTGAATCCATTGACGACTAGTCTGGCTTTGTATCGGGGTTGTGAAGTATGCTCCTGTTGTTTCACCTTGTACACCCATTTGTTCTTCAAAGCACGTTTGCCTTTTGGCTAGTTCACCAACTCAAAAGTGTGATTTTCATGCAGCAATTTCATCTCATCATGCATAGCTTCCTCCCACTTTTCTCTGTCTTCTGTTTCCACAGCCTCCTTGTAGCTATCGGGTTCTCCCTCGTCAGTAAGCAGCATATACTCATATGCAGAGTTTCTGGTTGAAGGTCGCCTCTCTCTGTCAGACCTTCTATGTGGAATTATTGGTGCAGCTTCTGGTACTGGTGGTTGATCATGATCATCATTTCTGGGAGCTTCATCACATGTACCCTCATGTCTGGGAACCTCATCTTCAACTCGTACTGGCACTGGTGTGTGAGGTTCTGGATTCACATCTATGTATTTTTGGGGCATTGTCTTCATCTCATTTCTGATATCTTCTATGGTCTGGTCTTCAACAAAGACAACATCTCGGCTTCTGACAATCTTTTCTCCACAGGATCATAGAGTTTGTAGCCGAAATTATCATGACCATAGCCAATAAAGACACACTGTCGCGTCTTTGCATCAAGCTTGGATCTCTCGTCCTTTGGGATGTGTACAAAGGCTTTGCACCCAAAGACATGCAAATGTTCATAAGATACTTCTTTACCTATCCAAGCTTGGTTAGGAACATTACCTTTTAGTGCGACTGCTGGGGACATGTTCAAAACATATACTGCTGTGTTGACTGTCTCCCCCCAAAATGTCTTCGGCAGCTTGACTTGTGACAGCAAGCTTCTGATCCTCTCGCACAAGGTTCTGTTCATCCTCTCAGCTAGGCCATTCAGTTGAGGTGTCTTTGGAGGTGTCGATTGATGTCGGATTCCTTGTATCTTGCAGTACTGATCAAACGGACCTCTGTATTCTCCACCGTTATCTGTTCTGATGCACTTCAGTTTCTTGCCGGTTTCTCTCTCCACCAAAGCATGAAACTCCTTGAACACTCCCAACACTTGATCTTTTCTCTTCAAGGTGTATGCCCAGGTCTTCCTTGAATGATCATCAATGAATGTCACAAAATACAGTGACCCTCCGAGTGTTCGTATATGCATCGGACCACATACATCTGAATGTATGAGATCTAGTACCTCCGGTTTCCGTTGAGGCGGGGAGCTCTGGAAGGATACTCTGTTCTGCTTTCCAGCCATGCAGTGTTCACACTTCCGTAAGTGTGAGTTCTTCAGTTCTGGAAGAACATTCCACCTGCGTAGTATCTCCATCCCTGTTTGGCTAATGTGACCGAGCTTTTTGTGCCATAGCTCGTCTGCCTCATTACTGTTGACTGTATTTATGCTACTATTTGAAAGCTTAACATGCATCAAATACAGGGTTGAGTCTTTCTTACCTCGTGCCACCGCCATTGATCCTTTAGTGAGCTTCTAGGTGCCATCACTAAAGGTGCTACAGAAACCTTCATCATCCAACCTGCCTGTTGAGATTAGGTTTAACCGGATGTCTGGGATGTGCTTGAGTCCCTTCAACACTAGCCTTGTCCCGTTCTCTGTTTCAAGGCAGATGTCTCCAATACCGACGGCTTTAGACCGTCTGTCATTCCCCATATTACAGCACTGTAGTCCCCTAGTGTGTAAGATGAAAAGAAGTCTCTGCGAGATGTGGCATGTATGGAGGCGCCACTATCTATCACCCAACCGGTCTCGTGGCTGGCAAGATTCACAACATCTTCATATATAATGCAAAAGTATTTGGAGGTTTTCTCGGTGGTAGTAGCAACTCTTTCTTGGTTAGAGTCACCATCTCTCCTGGATTGCTCGTTCTTCAGTTTGTAGCAATCCCGCTTCATATGGCCTTTCTTCTTGCAGTGATAGCACTCAATATCCCGTGTTCTTGATTTCATCCGGTTCTTGTCTGATCTCCCTAGGCCTCGGCTTTTACTCATCTCCCTTCTGATGTTCTTCTCCATCACTAGAGCTTCTAAAGTTGAGGTTGATGTTGACTCCTGCATTCTCGTCCTCTTTTCTTCCTCGAAGATTCTGGTCTTTGCCATCTCCATAGTGACTTTCCTAACTGTGGCTGAATTAATCACCGTAGATCTGAACATTTCCTAAGATTTTGGTAACGTATTAATGAATATTAAGCCATTTACCTCATCACCGAAGTCTATGCCCAATCCAGACAGTTCTTTCATGGTTCCGAGGAAATCGTTGATATGGTCTGCCACTGCTGTACCTTCCTGGTATTTCAAACCCATCATCTTCTTGATGTAGTACATCTTGTTGTTGCCAATTTTTGCTCGGAAAAGCTCCTCCAGCTTTCTCCATAAAACACGTGCATTTGCATCTTCACTGACATGGTTGACGATACTATCGTCGATCCACTGATGAATAGTACTGTATGTTTTCTAGTGAAGATTAGCCAACTTCTCATCGGTCATTCCTGCTGGTTTCTCCTCCAGAAATACCGATCCATCATATTCCTTCATATACAAAAGGTCTTTCATCCTTCCTCTTTATTGTGAAATAGTTGGTACTGGTTAACAGAACCATTTTTCCGTTGCCCCCTTCCATCACAAAAAATTATAAGCAGAATTTCAAAAAACGGATCTCACCATTGTGTTCGGAACGGTCAAAAATGGTGGAAATGACACTTCGTTTGTCAAAATTCGACACAAGGACCAATTTGCAAATTTCAGAAATTACAGGGGTCAAGTTGTAATTTCTGAAAGTTTAGGGGCCAAATTACAATTATGGAAAAGGTCAGGGACTAAATTGCAATTTACAAAAATTTCAAGGACTAAATATAAATTTTCGAAAGTTTTGGGGCTAAACTATAATTTCCAGAAAGTTCAGGGCCCTATCTGAAATTTACCAGGCACCGCTGACGTGGCAGGCTGATGTGGTGCTGACGTGGCTGCTGACTGGATGCCACGTGGATGCTAACTGGGTTGCTGACGTGGACTGCTGACTGGGCTGCTGACTGTGCAGGACGGCTGACGTGGCAGCTGACTAGACGACACGTGGCGGCTGACGTGGCGCTAACGTGGTCGTCTTCTACCTTCGGTTGGCGCGTGCGGCGCGTGTTGGGCGTGTGGGGCACGTGAGAAGCCCTCTGTTCGGCTCATGCGGCGCGTGCGGCGTCCCTGGACCTCCGATCGGTCGCCAAAAAATACTGCCGTGCTCGTCTCGCCGTGAAAAGTCTGATGGTATGCTCAAAATCGATTTTGACAACTTTTGTCGGAATCGACTTTCCGAACCAAAACTTCTTTTCTGAATTTCGGGATCCCTCCGTGGAACCGTAGCTCTGATACCACTTGTTATGCTTAAATAAACACGGATAGAGATAATTTTTGAAATCAAATGGTTGAGCATAAAAATGATCTTCATCATTTTGTTTTTTAAAATTTGATTACAAATAAAAGATATAATTGTGAATATTATAACTAGTTAGTAAGAGTCGGTATAATGACATAATATAAATATTGAAATTAAAGATATAAATAATTATTAATATAAGTTCCTATGTCTAGTTCATTTTAAGTTTACCTATTTAATTTTATTAATGACCAGTTAATAAAATGGCTTTAAGATTAAGACTCAACAAATAACTCTTTAAGTTACCTTAACTATAATTTAACCTTTTTTAAATTGGTGATATTAGATTTATCACAACCCTAGATATTTAACTTAGTTACAACGCATAACTAAATCTAATAAAAACTTAAAATTCATAAAATGAAATTTCTGAAAAGTAATTGTGGAATATTAAATTGCAAAAGAAATGAAATGAAATGCTAAGGTTAAAAGAAATAACTTATACTATATACTATTTAGATATCTCCCATAAAATAATGATATATTAGCTTGTGATATTTTAAAACCAACCGTCCGGAATGGCGGTATCCTGATTAAGTCAAATTAGAATATACCAGCCATAAGGCGGAACATAAATATAAACTTAAACCAACCGTCCAGAATGGCGGTATCCTTATTAAGTCAGGTTAACCAGATTAATTAAATAACCAACTGTCCAGAATGGCGGTATCCTTTATTAATCTGATTTTAAATAGTCTATATATCATATTTTAAGGGAGATTAATCTAAAAAGCAATAGTAAAGGAATTATCTTATTACCTCAGCGTGGAGAAGTTACCCCCTCATGGATGGCTAGAATTACTAGTACAAAGCATAAATAAACTGAATAAAAGAAGAAAATATGAAGAACTCTTTATTATATATGTATTTGAGAGGATTTTGGTACATTTTGAAATGGAAAATCGAAGCTTATTTATAGGTGAAAAATTGGGTCAGCGTCGCGACGCCTACTACAATGGCCGTAATAAATTTCGGCTCGCTGAATTCGCGACACGTGGCACGGCGGCTGAGAAATTTCGGCTCGTTGAATTTTTGACACGTGACACTCAGTGTCGGGATGCCCGGGGAGACGCCAAGGGCTTCAGTGTTGGGACGCCAGCTCTCTAGTATCGGGACGCCCAAAAATGACCAAAATACCCTATTTGCCAAATTTCACCAAATTTCACAGTTTTGCTCCAAATCACCTCCAGAATGTCCTGAAATATTATTTATCCACAAAATAACACAAAACACATCAAAATATTCACAAAACTCATGAAACTATACAGAATATTAGGTTAAATGAGTGGGAAATAGTGATAGTTTTACCACTCATCAATGGCTCTAGTATTATCACAGTATAACAGAATCGGATTCTCGATACTTGGGACAACTCCTAATTTTGTGATAAAGTTCTTTATCCATATAGCCTCTTTTACAGCTTTAGAAGCTGCAATATATTCCGCCTCAGTGGTGGAATCTACCGTTGATCCCTGTTTGGAACTCTTCCAACAAACTGCACCTTCGTTAAGGGTAAAGACAAATCCAAATATAGACTTTCTGTCATCGGGATCCGATTGGAAATCGGAGTCTGTATACCCATTAACTTGCAGTTTGTTTCCTCAATAAATTATCAACTTATCCTTAATACTTTTAAGATAATTTAAGATATGTTTAATGGTCATCCAATGGTCATTACCTAGATTGGAATGATATCGACTAGTTACGCTAACAGCGAAACTGATATCAGGCCTCGTACATAACATGGCATACATTATGCTACCCAAACATGAAGCATAAGGCTGGTTAGACATTCTAACCTTCTCATCTTCTGTTTGTGGACACATCTTCTTTGAAAGATGAATCCCATGTCTGAACGGTATGTTTACTGTCTTACAGTTACCAAAACTATACCGATCCAAGATCTTATCTACGTACGTTGATTGGGATAACCCAATCAGCCTCTTTTTTCTATCTCTATAGAGTTTTATCCCTAAAACATAGGAAGCTTATCCTAGGTCCTTCATGGAGAAATTCTTACAGAGATATGTTTTGACGCTCTGTAACATACCTAAATCATTCCCAATGATTAGGATCTCATCAATATATAGGGTTAAAAATACGACCATGCTCCCACTAGCCTTCTGATATACACAGGATTCTTTTGAATTCTTGAGAAAACCAGACGATCTAATAATCTCGTCGAATCGAATATTCCAACTTCTTCAAGCTTGTTTAAGTCCACGAATGGACTTCTTAAGCTTACACACCATGTCCGAGTTTTGCCTGGATACAAAACCTTCCGGCTGTTCCATATAGATTCCTTCATCAAGAAATCCATTTAGAAAAGCCATTTTCACATCCATTTGCCAAATCTCGTAGTCATGATACGCTGCTATAGAAAGCAAAATCCGTATAAACTTAAGCATTGCTACTGATGAAAAAGTTTCATCATAGTCGACGCCAGGTCGCTGCGTGTAACCTTTTGCTACCAGTCGGGCCTTGTAAGTTTCAACTTTACCTTCAGGCCCACGCTTCCTTTTGTAAACCCATTTACAACCGATGGGAACAATTCCTTCGGGAAGCGGAACCAAATCCCAAACTTGATTCTCATGCATTGAGTCTATCTCGGATTTCATGGCACATTTCCATTTCACGGAGTCGATGTCTAACATCGATTCTCTATAGGTGAAAGGATCTGTCTCTTCAACTAAGAGAACATCCAGACTCTTTTCTTGTATCAAATACAAGCGTTTAGGAGGTCTAGATACCCTTTCCGACCTACCGAGTGTGTGTGTTGAAGGTCCTTCATCTACTTGAACTTCAGGTTCCTCCGTTGGTTCGTTGTTTTCATGTTGGACTTCATCAAGCTCAACCTGTCTATGATTACCACCTTATGACAAAAATTCTACTTCTAGAAATTTTGTGAAGCGAGCTACGAACATATTTCGATGCTCGGTATCATAGAACAAATATCCCCTCGTATTCGAAGGATATCCAACAAACCTAATTTTTTGCCCTCGAGGCGAAAGCTTATCTTGCTGAGTCACCCTGACATAGGCAGGACAACCCCAAACCTTAATGTAACTAAGATTTGGTCTCCTACCAAACCATATCTCATACGGTGTCGTAGGAACAACTTTTGAAGGAATCTTATTCAAAAGATGTGCAGTTGTTAAGAAAGAGTAGCCCCATAAATAATAGGGCAAATCTGTGAAACTCAATATTGATCTGACCATATCCAATAAAGTCTGATTTCTCCTCTCAGATACACCATTGTGCTGTGGGGTAATTGGAGAAGTATATTGAGTGAGAATCTCATTCTCCTTCATATAATCCATGAACTCACTACTCATATATTCGCCGCCTCGATCAGATCGAAGGCATTTAATATATTGTCCAATTTGTTTTTCCACTTCATTTCAGAATTCTTTGAACTTTTCAAAGGTTTCCAATTTATGTCGCATCAAATACACATAACCGTACCGTGACAGATCATCGGTAAATGTAACGAAGTACAAATAACCACTGTGAGCAGTCTGACTTAGTGGACCACATACATCAGAATGTACGAGTTCCAGTAAGTTAGTGGTACAGTGTCTAACACCAGAAAATGGGGCTTTGGTCATCTTACCCTGAATACAGGATTTACAAGTTGGATAGGATTCAATGGTAAGATCTGGTATAAAACCATTCCTAACCAATTGGGTAAGGCGTTTAACGCCAATGTGACCAAGTCGCATATGCCAAAGTTCAGTATTATTAATTACAGGCAAACTATGTTTATTAACTCCAGTATTTAAAATATCTTTTGAAGTTTGCAATGTATAATGACCATTCTGGTTTGGACAACAAATGATCTTCATATTATTTCTATTATATAAACATAAAGAACTATTCTTATATTTAGAGAAAAACCTTTGTATCCAATACAAAAAGTGATATAATATTTGTGACACATCCCGATACAAAATGGCAGTCATTTAACAAAAGTGTATCATTCGGTAATGAGACCTCGCATACTCCAACTTTAACTGCATCCAAAGAGTCTCCACTCCCGAAACGCAACTGCATCTCTCCAGACTTCAGTTTCCTACTTTCCTTCAACACCTGCAACGAATTGCAAATGTGAATAAGACAAGTACAATCTAGAATCCAGTTGGATGTAACGGCTTTACAAGCCAAAGATAAATCAATAACTAGAAAAATAAATGTACCTGATGTAGATGCCTTATCCCTCCTCAGTTGGGTAATGTAGTCAGGACAGTTTCTTTTCCAGTGCCCGACCTTGCTTGCAGTGGTGGCATTTGTGTTCAGAAGCCCTTTTGGGCTTCGCTATCTTCGTCTGTGGTTGAGGACCAAAAGCCTTCTTCTTCTTCTCCCTTTCTTCTTCTTTCCTTAGACCAGGCCTGGGAAGAAGCGGAAAGAGAAGTAGGTCTCGGAGGGCGAGTCGGTACTCCCTTCTTAAGGTTCTCTTTTGTCGTGAGCAACATCCTATGCAGCTCTTGGTAGGTACAGATAGTCCAATTCATGTTGAAATACATCACAAACTGGCGATAAGAAGCTATGAGCGAACCAAGAATGACACTCCCACCGAGGAAGTCATCAGAATAAGATCATGTTATCTCGTTGATCAATCAAATCAATCATCTGAAGAACATGTGGGCTAATAGCTTGCCCCTCATCTAATCACGCATGAAACAGTTCCATTGCGACCTTGTGAACAATCACTTGTTCCTGGTTCTCAAATGACTGTCTCAAACGATTCATCATAGTATAGGCATCTAATATGCCATAATACTGTTCCTGAGTCTCGGTGAAAATGAACTTAAGATGTATGACTTAACTTTTAATTCATCATCCTTCCAAGTCTGGAAGACTGCGCGTTCCTCAGGAGTAGCATCCTCTGCTACAGCAATAGGCATTGGACCCTCAATGACATATCCCAGTTTCTCAGAATCGAGGACAATCCTTAATCCAATTCCCAATCTGTAAAGTTATCAGCGCCTTTCAGTTTGTTCGCATCAAGCATATGTGCAAACTAATTAGTGGATGGTGCCGGCATCGCAACTCTATCATATAGATCACAAAAAAACGGTTAGCAAAATAAAGCAGTTTCATATAATATCATAAACATAAACTAGATTATGAATTTTTAATCTATTATGCCCCTCCCACTAAATCATGCAATACTGTAATCCCCAAACAGAATACAAATATTTAATAATTAAATTAAATATAAATAGTGATCCTTTTTCGGTCAGATCTGGAGTTGTGTGCCTCTAATCAACTAATTCTTGACATCTTCTTCATCATCAAGGTAATTTTCTTTTCCTTTTTCCTGTCTCTATTCCTTTTGGGTATAGGTTTAGGGTTTCACTATTTCTTTTCATTTTAGCCTTCTCTCTTTGATTGAAGGCGTATTGTCTCCTGTGCATTTCTTATCTATGATTTATGTGTGGGTTTTGTGGCATATTTCATCTCTTAGGGAGTTTTCTGGGTCGGTCAAACGCCATGAATTTGCGTTCGAACGCCCCATGAATTTGCGTTCGAACGCTCTTCATATTTCTCTGTCTTATTATTTTTTTTGTGATTTGCATGGGTTGCCTCTTATTCTCTGCGTTTCTTGTGTTCTTTAGATGCCTAAGAAGTCCGTTGCTTCAAATAAACGTCCTCGCAAATCTCTACCTAGAGATCGTTTTCGCAGTCCTGTGGCTGGTAAATTGTTTAATGATTACTTCTCTCAGCGCAGTCTGTTTTTGGAGCGCAACGTCTTGGAAGATGAGTTGCGTGATCTACAGTAAAATAAGAATAAATAAGATTCTAAACAAAAGAACCATAAAACAAGGCATCTACTCACAGTGAGAAGTTGCAGAATTTACTGAGAGGTGGTGGTTGACCAAGCTGTCGATCTACAGTAAAATAAGAATAAATAAGATTCTAAACTTGATTCCTTAAAATAAAGGAAAGTGCTACATAAATCAAATATAATTCAATCATATTATTTATCACTTCAACCCTTTCTCATTACTTTAAAGCTATAGAGGTTTTAAGCTACCTATTGTCTATATTAGAAACCTTTAATGTAATCATTTCTCTACCGAATAATAATATCAATTAATTTAATTTTTAATTTTTTTTCCAGGTCTTCCATCTTCTGCTCACGGCTACACAGGGCAAATTTCTGCCCTTCTCAGCCCACGCTTCTGCTGGTAGTGTACCCATCTGCTGTTCGCAATTCCGCCCTAAATCATCTTAATATTGCAACATTCTAAACCCATAATCATCAACAATATCACTGCCATCATATCAGAGAAAAACAAGAATTCTTTGCCAACCCTAACCTACTATGGCTGACCGAAACAGCCTCCAATTTTCCAAACTGCCGTTCACCACCCTAGCTACCTTACACACAAACTTCAATTGCAGTAACAAAAATTAATAATGAAGCATAAAAAAACCCCCCTTTTTGAAAAAATAACATCAAAATGGAGAGAATAAGGAAAATCCATTATAAAAAAAAAGAACAAAGATCGAATCTCCAACAACTAAAAATTCGGTCAAATGATGGGGTTTACCTTGGGGCCTTGATTTTTATATTCTCCCATGCTCAGTCACCCATAGACCGATTTAGGTTGACTCACTTGGGTGAAAATGGCAGCTAGGGCACTGAAATTTTTGACCTAATCTGTTATGGTAAATGTCTCCAGAATCGAAGGGGAAAAATGAAGAGAATTGAGTGATCTTGGCTCCAAATTTCAGCGTGAAAGAGATACAAAGATGAAGAAGCACTGTGCGCGTAAGGAGAGAAGATGAAGTGCTGGTTTGTAAGTGAAAATGAGAAAGAAACGAGAGAGAGAGAAGAAGAAAAAAAAGAATTATGAAGAAAATTCTAGAATTATGAAATGGGCCCATTTATTTTTATTCAATGGGCCTCACACCCTTATTGTTTCATTTTTTGTTATCATTATCATTACTATTATATTACGTTAACTTTCACATATATTACATTTTATCCCCCCTTCAAAAGAATTCGTCTTCGAATTCAAAAGTAATGCAAAACGATAACAGTGAGATAATTTACTAACCAGATTCAAACAAATGCGAAAATTGCCAACACATAACATTCTCAGGTTCCCATGTTGTTTCTTGGTCACTGTGATTCTGCCATATAACCTTTACTGACGATACATTCCTAGAAGGGAGCTTCCTTACATCTCTATCAAATATGGCAACTGGTTGTTCTGAATACGTTAGATCTTGACGCAAATCCAACACTTGTTGCTCTAAAACATGAGACTCGTCAGGAATGTACTTTCTGAGCATGGACATGGAACACCGGGTGCACCTTGTCCATAGCAGGTGGTAAAGCTAATTCATAAGCTCTTCCTCCAACCCTTCTTAAGATTTGATATGGACCAATGTACCATGGGCTTAACTTTCCATTTTTACCAAAACGCATACTTCCTTTGAATGGGGAAACTTTCAAAAACACATAATCTCCCACCTGAAACTCAAGTTCTCTCCGCCTGTGATCTGCATATGATTTCTGTCTACTCTGTGCAGTCTTTAACATTTCTTTAATCAACTTCACTTTTTCTATTGAGTCTTGAATTAAATCTGGACACAATAATTTAGTCTCTCCAACTTCAAACCATCCCACGGGGGATCGATACTTGCGCCCATACAAAGCTTCAAAGGGTGCCATTTGGATACTCGAATGATAGCTATTTTTATATGCGAATTCAATCAATGGTAAATATTTGACCCAGCTCCCCTCAAAATCTAGAGTGCAGGCTCTCAACATATCTTCCAAGGTTTGGATGGTACGTTCAGATTGCCCATCTGTCTAGGGGTGAAAGGCCGTACTAAATTGTAGTTGAGTACCCAGAGCCTCTTGGAAAGACTTCAAGAACTTTGAGGTGAACTGTGTACCCCGATCAGAAACAATGGAGATGGGCACACCATGCAAGGATACAATGTTATCTAGATAAATTTGGGCATACTGTGATGCCAAAAATGTAGTTTTTACTGGAAGAAAGTGTGCCGATTTCGTCAGCCTGTCAACAACAACCCAAATCTAATCAAAACTCTTCTGTGTCCGCGGAAGTCCCGTAACAAAATCCATAGTGACTTTGTCATATTTCCACTCCGGAATTTCCAACCCCTGAAGTGTACCTGCAGGTTTCTGGTGCTCCGCTTTCACTTGTTGACAGGTGAGGCACTTGGATACAAATTCCGCCACATCTATCTTCATTCATTCCCACCAATAGAACTGTTTTAAATCCTGATACATTTTTGTCGCACCAAGATGTATAGTGTAAAAAGATGCATGAGCCATATTCATAATCTTTCTCCGTAACTCCGTGTCCACAGGCACCACTATACGGTCATTGAACCGTAACACACCATGATCATCGACCTGAAACTCATTCCTATCACTTTGTACTACATTATCTTTTATGTTTTGTACATATGGATCGATTGTTTGCGCCTCTGCTATCTCTTCCATGAGAATTGATTTAACTTGAATCTGCGCCAACAAGGTTCCGGATTCAGTAACCTGAAGTTCCACCCCACTTTGTAAACACTTATGCAGCTCTTGTACTCTCTTTCTTTTATCGATCGGTAAAAAGGCTAGGCTCACAACTGATTTCCTACTTAACGCATCAGCCACAACATTCCCTTTTCCTGGGTGATATAAAATGGAGCAATCATAATCCTTCAAGAACTCTACCCACCTTTTCTACCTCAAATTCAAATCTTTCTGATCAAAATTGTACTTCAAACTTTTATGATCAGTGTAAACCTCAAACTGTTCACCATATAAATAATGCCTCCAGATCTTGAGAGCAAAAATTACTGCAACCATTTCTAAGTCGTGGGTAGGGTAATTCTGCTCATAAGGTTTCAACTGTCTAGATGCATAGGCAATGACTCTGCCATGTTGCATTAACACACAACCCAAACCTATTCTGGAAGCATCGCAAAACACTACAAAACCACCAGAACCCGATGGTAGGGCTAATACCGGGGTCGAGGTCAAAAGCTTCTTCAGTTCCTGGAAACTTTTCTCTCATTCATTAGTCCACGCAAATTTAACCCCTTTCTGAGTTATGCGGGTTAAAGGTGCCGCTAAGCTAGAAAAGTTTTCCATGAACCTTCTATAATAACCCGCTAGCCCTAGAAAGCTTCTAATCTCCGTAACATTTGCAGAACGTGGCCAATTTTGCACTGCTTTCACCTTCTTCATATCCACACTAATACCATCGTTGGACACCACGTGCCCCAAAAACCCCACTTCAGTTAGCCAAAACTCACACTTAGAAAACTTCACATATAACATGTGTTCTCTCAAAGTCTACAAGGTCATATGCAAGTGACGCTCATGATCTCCAGTGTTTTTAGAATAAATCAGTATGTCATCAATGAAAACGATCACAAACTGATCAAAAAAGGGTCTGAATACTCGATTTATTAGATCCATGAACGCTGCTGGAGCATTTGTAAGATCGAAAGACATAACAAGAAACTCATAATGTCCATATCGAGTCTGAAATATAGTTTTTGGGACATCCTCCTTTCTAATACGAAGTTGATGATAACCGGACCGCAGATCAATCTTCAAAAAGTATTACGCTCCTCGTAGATGATCAAAAAGATCATCAATCTGGGGTAGAGGATATTTGTTCTTGATAGTAACTTTATTCAATTGTCATTATACCTGTCACTACTACATTTGAAGCTTGAGCATCTTGAGGGGTTAAAGCAAAAACCCTCGTCTATCCTCTACCAGCTAACGGATGGCCTCGCCCTCCAGAAGACTGTCCTCTGTCAGGCTGTCTCTGCTCCCCATAACCCCGTCCTCTAGGAACCTGGCCTTGCATATTTCCTGGCACGTCTGAAAGGTTTTGTGAATGCTGACATACAAGGATGGGACATTCTTTAGAAAAGTGCCCCATTTGACCACACTGATAGCATGCTCCTGAAATTTTCCTACACTCTCATCGGTGAGGTTGACCATAAATAGAACAAATAGGTACCCCTGATCTAGCAACAGAAGCCTGTGTCACAGATTGCGAAGCATCACCCTGGGGACGACCTCTCTCAACATTTCCATATCTAGAAATTTCTTGTTGTGGCGTCCTTTGAGAAGGTGTAGGCCTCTCATGAGTTCTACCCATCTCCCGTTGAGAAGTTTTCCCCGTTGTTTCAGACCTTATCTTTTTCTGAACCTCTCTCTCTACGCGTCTCTCTTGCGCTCTTGCCTAAACCGTAGTGCTGCATTCAAAGCTTGTGTGTAGGTGATCTCTGGGTTATCAAGATAGATCTGAACAGGTAATCACGTAAACCATTGAAAAATCTCTTTACTTTCATTTCCTCAGTGGCAACTAGGTGAGGAGCAAACCGAGATAGCCTGATAAACGGCATATCATACTCCATTACCATCATTCGTTCTCCATATACCAACTGTTCAAATTCTATGGCTCTAACATCCCTTACACTTTCAGGTAGAAACCGAGTAAAGAAAGCTTCACTGAATTCTTCCCACTGCAAAGGTGGAGCTGTAACTGGTCTATTCTTACAATGAGACTGATACCAGGCATGAGCCAAATCTTGCAATTGAAAACTCACCAACTGAACAGCCCTAACGAGGTACATCCCAATGCTTGTCAAATGCGATCACATTCTTCTATGAAGCCATTAAGGTTGGGGTTAGGTTTAGTTCCGAGAAAAGTAGGTGGGTGCAGCTTCCTGAACTCCTGTAACGTGACAACTAGCTCTTGCCCTTGACCAACCAGAGCTTGTTGATGAGCGGAAAATATATCAATATTTACCGCCCCTTTTACTTAATATTTAGTTTAGTTTCTCAGGTTTGATGAACGTTTTAATATGTTTTATTTTATTTTGCAGATAAAATAATATCGGGATTCAATGAAATCATTTAGGATGAAATTTGGGTCAATTAAGGGCAATTATTGGACTTGATATATTAATTTTGGAGATTGGAAACTTGAAAGGACGTTTTTGACGAAGTGCAGTTTTGGAAATTCCAATTTTGTGCATCTGTTGTATTTTGGGCATAACTTTTTACTCAGATATCGGATTGAGCTAATTCAAGTTCCAGATTAAATAAGACCCAAAGATTTACAACTATGAAGGAGAAAATATTTTCAAATTCTGATGATTTCATGACCGAAATTGATGAACCATCCAGAAGTGTGTGGAGTGTAATTATTAAAAGTCATTATCAATCATTTTCAAAGCAAAATATTAATTAATAAATAATTAATAAAAATTATCAAATCACCACCAAACAAGATAAGCAATTAGTGGAGCAATTATGGATTTGGTGGAGTAATTAGTGGAGAAATTAATAATGTATTTGGTGGAGAATTTGATTGATGATTTGATGGTGGCAAAATTTTGCCTATAAATACCAAGCCATTTCATTTGTAAAATTCATACTTTCTTCTTTGAAATCCTTAATGAAAAAATAAAAAGATTGTATCTAGTCTGTTTATTTTTAGTTTTCAGTAATTAATTTTCACATTCGCACTTTCATTTCTTTACATTTCAGTTTTACTTTCCGTAATTTACTTTTACGCATAACACTTTCCTTTTTTTACTTTTTCAGTTTTTATTTTTCAACCATGAGGAGGTAACTTCCCTCTGCCGAGGTGAAAGGCAATTCTTTTACTGTTACTATCTTAGATTAATCTCCCTTAGACACAACATGTTGGTTATTATCTAGGTCCCAAGATCAAACAAGACATGAAAACATTGCGTGAACACATCAACGGAGATAGCGGAATACTCACATCGATCGGTTGAGTCGATTTGGAAACGAATCAAGGCCAAATAGCCACTGCCAAGGACGCCAAACTGCTGCAGTTCACTGCCTCCATTTTCAGAATTTTGAGATGACAAACGGAGCTCCAAGCCTCGTCTAACGGATCCCGGCTCATGGGCGAACCTCCCTACCACCTTCGCAAGACTCGTAAGTGTGCTAGCACTTGAATTTTTGCCACAAAAACTCACTCTTGCCTCCCTCATATTCATGGTTTTCATGATGAAATCAGTGAGTGTTTTTGCCCAAATGGGCGTGAACCAAAGAGAAAGAGTGGAGAGATGAATGTGTGTAAAAGTGATTTGCATTTGCATTTCAAGTGTATCTTATACACTTTAGTGAATTTCAAATGAATTTCATTTGAATTTGCTTTTAAAAAGTCAAACAATAAAAGCCATCAATACACACATCTTGTCTATCACTATTCACATCAACATCACTTTATTAAAGTGACAACTTGTCATATCACATCATTCAAAGTGACAAGTGATTTGACGCTTGATGCGACTAATAATTTGACGCTTGATACGACTTGTGATGCCGCACTCGAATTCGAAATACGAATGCGCTCGCAATCACACTCGGGCTCGGGTTTGCTAATTCCAAATTAATGAACTTTCCGTTGCATCGTAATTAAATGATTACGCCTAGCGAATTCACTATTCACGTCGCTAATGAATTAATTCTAAATTAATTCGTTCGCCCGAATTAAAATCTAATTTTAATTCCGCGTCGAAATCTAATTTCATTTAATATATGAAATATATTAATTTACCGATTAATTCCAAATTAATCGTCATCTCTCTCTAGACGATATTTTATCCTAGATAAAATATCTCCATAATTAATCCTAGATTAATTTTCTCTCTCTTCTATATAATCCCAGATTATTTAAAAGTGCGAGTTGTGCGTCATCGATGGATTATCGGGAAGCGACCCATGAGATCTCCGGATAAGTTGGCAGTAAATACGGTCGTCGGTGTATCCGAATCACGTACGTACCAAGTACTACGTTCTACCGATTTACGAGACAAGGTCGACTCCTAGCAAAGCACCAAGTCTACCCAATTCTCCGGACATATCCATTTAAGAATATTAAGATCTGTATCAAGCGTAGTATACCAATGTATTGTGTATATCGGCCCAGTATCGGATAGTCACGTGCTAGGGCTGGGGCTGGATAAGTGTCTACCCCGTCCGAAGCACATATCGGATGTCTGGTAACATAGTCTCTATAATTGGATATTCATGACCTGGTCACAATATCCCGATTGGTTGCGCAACACTCAAGAGCACTAGTACCGTATCCTGCGTGACATCATCTCCACTATGACTGAAGTGATACTTCCGTCTTGACATCACACCCAATACACTACGACTCTCTGATAAACCTAGAAGTGGTGTACGCAGAACCGGATAAAGCCCTGTACCACCAAGACCAAAGTCTACCGATTATCGCAAGTATTAGCGATGCAAGTCTCACGTTAAGACTATACACACCTACCTTGATTTCGGCCTCCTATAGACACATAGTCATAATACCAATGGGATTCCGAGGGGTCTATCCAGAGCGAAGCTGTTTCCCGTACCATCGGTGAAACACGACCTCCTATCGCACTTGCATAAGTATCTGATACTTATATATATGAGAACTATGCCGTTGTGCCCTCACAACGCACACAAGTGCAATTCTAGCCTATTCCGTATTATCGATGTCCAGTCTCGATAATACTCCGGCTAGGGATATTTAATGATTAATCCTTCAGGGACTGATACTGTCTCATATCATTCTCAATCCAGGAACTAATCATAGGGACTCTCTTCATTTATATATCTATGGTGATCTAATCACAAATGATGAGAGTGCAATTTCCTTGTCACATAGTTAATTTGCTACAACAACACAATGATCTGTGCAAATAGTGACGCTATGGGTCATTTTGTCCAACAATCTCCCACTTGGCACATAGCCAGTCACTCAAGTGTCCCACACCCGAACTATGTACGGTTCGCTCAAATTTCTGAGGAAAGGTTTTCGTCAGCGGATTTGTTTGTTTATCGTTTGACGTGATTTATACGATCATCACATCACCACGATGTATGATCCGAACGAATCAGATGATATAGAAGTATATATATGGATCGTCGATGAGACCTTTAATTCCTTAGCCTGTGCTGACGCCTAGCTCAGCTGCTAACAGAACTATATCTAATCTAATTAGATTTATTTTCGATCCAAATGGCTTCTATTGCTGCCTCAGCTGCAGCAATAATTCGCATTTGTTGTTTATTCGGCAACAGTTATCTTGCTTGGAAGATTTCCAGCTCACTGTCCCGTTATTCAAACTTTATAGTACCGTAGTATTTAATTGTTTGGAAACTTGCAGCAGTGATCCCAGTCACCTCAAGTTCTCATTCTCCATAGTTTAAGATAGCATCTTTAGTTCTCTAAGATACTAACAGATGTTTTTAACTTTCAATCCAGTGACTATCACTTGGATTGACCCGATTGTGACTCCATATGCTCGAAGCGTATGAGACACCAATACAAGTACATTTTAAATGTACAATTTCCCAGAGAGTGTTAACAACTCCAAATCTATCCCAGTAGATCTTTATTCCTTGAATAAAGGTTGTTACTCCCCAGAATTCTACGAAGAATTTCTTTTGAAAGCCAAGCTTTCATCAATTGCTATATGGGAATTTAACTGTCAGTGCGCTCTCCCACTAACCTCCTTATATACACAAGAATTATTTCGTTTTGAGTCAAATCATAAATCATTATGATTATTTCAAAACGACAGTTCCAAGAACCTTATGCTTGCTTCAATCCAAACATGGATCGAATAACCCACAAACCTTGTTTGTCGGTTATACAAAATCGTCAGGACGTTGTAAACATCCTCCAAAAGGTTTCCTTTTCAGGAAAGCGATTTTGATCTACAACTGACACATTTCATAAATGAAATACGCAGTTATCAACAAGCATCTTCAAAATGGATTTACCATGGCAACAGGTAAAAGGTTGAACCGTTATTAACACAATGTTGATAACGATACCTTTCCGTCAAAAGCCCAGCTTTGTACGTTGGTATGTTACCTTCCATGTATGTCTTCCTTGAAGACGTTTAATGTACCAATAGGCACAATGCCTTGTGGTACAACAACTAGTATCCAAAATAGTTGTTATACATGGAATCCATTTTGGATTCATGGCACTTTGCCATAATAGGGAGTCGATACCTCGTATCACTTCCTCAAAACGTAGTCGGTTGGTATACCTTCATAAGATTGACATCTTTATGAGGTTAGATCAGAAACCCATACCCTAGGTTGTTTTCTGACTCTATCCGATCTACTAGTTTCTTTTGTATTCGAAGATTAATGGTACAGATTCATCATAGATGAACTATTTGTGTTCCATTAAGGACTTCGTGCCTTGAACAGTATTACTCCGACTTTCATCGAGTATCACTATCCTCCCACTGACCACTGTATATCGGTATTCCTCTCAGGAAAACCGCATGGTGAGCAACAATCACATTGTTCTCATGTGGGATTTATAAGCACTATACTTATGGTTTCCCTTAGGATAACCTATATTGGCACTTATCCAATTTGGGTCCTTAGTTTGGTATCATCCAAACGTTATGTCTGGCATACCCAAATTACTAGGAATGAGAAACCCCGTTTCTTTCCTGTTCATATCCTATATGATATCTGTCAAACAGATTTATATGGAACCTTATTCTAAATAAGTTTTGCACTGTTAATACATGTCCTTTAGAAGGAAATAGTAGCTCAGAGCGACTCGTGATAAACCATATCATGTCCAACAAAATTTGGTTTTTGGTTCGGACACACCGTCTAATTGACGTGTCTCGGGAGGAGTCCTCATATGAAATAACACCGTACTCTTTCATGTACATATGAAACTTACTGCTTAAGATTTTCCAATACGGTCTTACCGTGGTGGAATAATACTATAGCCGATCTGTTTATTTACTTCGTGTCGAAACTTCAAAAGTTTCCGATCGGTGTTCTTCAAAAGAAACACATAACCATAACGTGATGCCACATCCGTTAAGGTCACGAAATATTCATGTTCACATCTAGTCAAGCTAGATATGGGCCCACTTACTTCACCATGAATAGGGCTAACAGATCGGTGGCCCTTACACTATTACCAAGTAAATAGTATTTTAGGTACTTTACCTAACAAACTAGATTCGCAGACCTTATTTGAATAGTCCAAATCAGTCCTAGTACCCACTCTTCAAAAGGTGGATATACGAGTCTTGTTTAATGTGTCCTAGACAACAATGCCACAAATAAGTCTCTATTGATCAAATCAATTTGAGCTATTTATTTGTCATTTTATATGTTTGAGATTTTATTTTATATTCAAAATATAAATTCTGTTATTTACATCTAATATATTTATCTCAGTATCATCTTTATATAATAAACACTTAGTGTTCTATAATATAAAGGGTTTATCCGTAACGGATTAAACACTGATATAGAGATAATGTCTCTAGTCAAACTAGTTACATTATAACATTTCCAATTAATACATACCAAAAGGGTAGTTCCTAAACTTTGGGTATCTACGTCGAAATAGCGACTTTCGTCCTGTTTCCGATTCCGCAGAAATCTCGGCTTGAAGTCAGTATCCAGCTCATAGCGGATTCTGAACATCAATACATATATTTTATGTACCACACTAAGTATTTAAAATCCAATTCAATACTAGTAGTGAACATAACTTTGACAAATATTTTTAAAGTTAGAGCCTCGCCCTTTCTTTAATTCCTTCGTGTCTTCCATATCCAAATGGTAGTCACTTTGGGATATGTCAATTATCTTTTCAATATTTCACAAACCTTGGCCAAGCCTTGGGTTTCGTAATATCGAAACGATGTGCACCTTTTGCAACACGCCCAATTGCAAACTTTGACTTTAAAATAGATTTATTGTCAAGTATATTAAATTAAGCACTAACGTCATCATCACATAAATCTTCCAAAGATTTTATGCTCTACTTATTTGCTTAATTATGGGGCCTAGATATAACAAGTTATTTTATCCAATAAATAACCTATTATAAATTCCCAATATGAAAATTAAATCATTTAAAACATTTAATCCAAGGATTATATATTTTAATATTCAACTTTTCAATTCTTCTTCTTGATTTCAATAGTCCAACTATTTAATCAATTTAATAAGGTACTATTCATTAGAATGATTACAATAATCCAATTATTTAATCAACTATAATTTTAATTCAATATTGATTACTATAATCCAATTATAAATCAACTATATATTGAATGAGTTTGTATGTAGTCCAACTATATATATTTTAAAACAACATAAAATATTAGTCCAACTAATACTTTTAATTAATATGACGAGTAAAATATAGATGAGCGCGTTTAGCGAGTATTCGAACGAATGTTGCAAATTCAATACTTCCTCCCACTATTTTTCGTCGAGCCTCTAACCCTCTGTCGGAGTACTCGGAAACCGTGTTTCCTAGTGGGCTAGGATCCCGTTAAATGTCACACAATCTTGACTTTGGCCAACAAATTGTATGATAATTAACTAGGTAGATCTCGAAGATCAATTGGATCTCATCCAACTCCTAGATCCAGTAGGTGGACATCCAAGTCCCAAACATATATCTTATATATCCTATATATCGAATATATACCCTAACCTTTTTCCTCTGAATCAACTAGGCCTTGGCTTTGGCACAACAAACCTAGTGATCCCAGTCAGCGCGGACCCATTGACATGGAAGCGTCGTAATCAATGTTAATGGACAAGAAGTGGTCTTGACTTTGGCCAACAAACACAACTTGGACACGACACCGATATGGAACAAAGCCTCGTGATTAAAACACATCTTCGACGACGACAAGGGCTTGACTTTGGCCAACAACCCCTGCCAATCTCGGATCTTGAGTAAGAATCACTCAATGGAAGGAAAAATAAACGCTTGATATTTAACGAGGGTATTTCGCGTGCAATTGGCTACCAATTTAATTATCTTTGTTAAGGTCTCATCATCATACACCCTTAAGCATGCATTCTAAACACATAATAAAGCGAGTATGAAAATAAATAATAATGATATACGGATGGATACTTTACACATTGATCCTAGATCAAATCTCTCACTTTCTCACTCAAGCTAACACTTGTATTACTTCTACCCGTTACACTACACTTCTAAAGAAACCTCATTTACATGTAGGGGAAGGGTGAGAAGAGAATACAAAGAGAATGAAGGTGATAAGGCTGGACACGCAGGTCCAATTTAATAAATCGAATTTATTACAACATTTCCAAAATGCCACCCATCTAATATCCATCCGATATACATTATTCATTCAACACACAACCACGTATTCACACACATAAGCATGCTATCAATCAATCTAATCAAATTAATTAATCTGATAATTAAGTGATCATCCAATGTTCAAACAACGATTTGATTTGTTCGAGTCAAACTCGTTTTTTGCGAATAAGTACTCAAAGTACGAATTCTTGAATTAAATTAACTACATCATTAAATCTAATTTAACATGTACTTAATACTAATTCATTATTCAATTCCAAATTAAATATTACACTTTTATTTAATAAACCTTTAACGATTTAATTCCAAATTTAATCGTAACGCGTCTCAAAGACCGATTACGTCCAACGTCAATTCAATTAAAGTCCAATGGGCTTTTAATTGATTCCTTAAGGCGTGGACTTTTGGTCAACTCGGGTCAAACCGATAACCAAAGTCCAATTCGGGATTTACCCCATAAGCCCATAAATCAATCTTGCCCATTAGCCCAATTAAACTTTAAAGGTTCATTAGTCGCATTTGGGCTTAAACGGAAGTGGTTTTGGGCCCAATTGGATCCAATCCACTTGGCCTAAACCCAACTTGATAAAATCAAGCCCAATAGGCCCAAATACAACATTAGAAGCCCAATTTCAAAATAGGCCCAAATAATTAAATTCAAAAAATCCAATTTCCCATTTAATTACCAAAGTATATTACATGATCAATTACCACCCAAATCAATTTCTAAAACATGAATTTACATAATTAATCATGTCATTATCATTATCATATGTCCAACACACAAATTGAAAAATCAAATCAAACCCATTACATGCTTTTAATGCTCTCGGCCAAAAGAGGGATTTTGTGTCCGATTCGGTTTCAATCCAATCGAACCTACAATCGACATTAAATCAACATCCTAAATGATTTCCAATACATCCAATGTTCAAAAATCAAATACCAAGACATTCAAGGGCATATACCTATTCGGTCGGGTGATTAATTAGGGATTTTATGTTCAATTCAAAATCCAATCCAATTAGTTCCAAATAACATTATCCTTAATGATTCCAACTCATCAAATGAATCAAATCAAAAATTTCCAAGCACCCAAAAATCAATACACATTCGGCCAAGAGGAAATAATTGGGGAAAATTGTTCCAAACATTTTTTTCTGAAATTGATCCAAATCAATCTTCAATACAACAACATTTAAACATGCACAATCATCCAATTTCTTAAAATCATGCTCAAATCCAAAACACACCCATTTTAAGCCCTACATTTTACATGCTTGAACCTAAGGCTCTTGATGCCATTGTTGGTTAGTATCTAGGTCCCAAGATCAAACAATACATGAAAACATTGCGTGAACACACATCAAGGAGATAGCGGAATACTCACATCGATCGGTTGAGTCGATTTGGAAACGAATCAAGGCCAATAGCACACCTGCCAAGGACCCAAACTGCTGCAGTTCACTGCCTCCATTTTCAGAATTTTGAGATGACAAATGGAGCTCCAAGCCTCGTCTACGGATCCCGGCTCATGGGCGAACCTCCCTACCACCTTCGCAAGACTCGTAAGTGTGCTAGCACTTGATTTTTGCCACAAAAACTCACTCTTTGCCTCCCCATAATCACGGTTTTTCATGATTGAAACCAGTGAATGTTTTTTGCCCAAATGGGCGTGAACCAAAGAGAAAGAGTGGAGAGATGAAGTGTGTAAAAGTGATTTGCATTTGCATTTCAAGTGTATCTTATACACTTTAGTGAATTTCAAATGAATTTCATTTGAATTTGCTTTAAAAAGTTAAATAACAATAAAAGCAATCAATACACACATCTTTCTATCACTATTCACATCAACACATCACTTTATTAAAGTGAAACTTGTCATATCACATCAGTCAAAGTGACAAGTGATTTGACGCTTGATGCGACTAATGATTTGACGCTTGATGCGACTTGCGATGCCGTACTCGAATTCGAAATACGAATGCGCTCGCAATCAACACACTCGGGCTCGGGTTCGCTAATTCCAAATTAACGATTTCCATTGCGTCGTAATTAAATGATTACGCCTATCGAATTCCACTATTCACGTCGCTAACGAATTAATTCTAAATTAATTCGTTCGCCCGAATTAAAAATCTAATTTATTTCCGCGTCGAAATCTAATTTTATTTAATATATCGAATATATTAATTTAACCGATTAATCCAAATTAGCGTCATCTCTCTCTAGACGATATTTTATCCTAGATAAAATATCTCCGTAATTAATCCTAGATTAATTTTCTCTTTCTTCTATATAATCCCAGATTATTTAAGAGTGCAAGTTGTGCGTCATCGGTGGATTATCGGAAGCGACCCATGAGATCTCCGGATAAGTTGGCAGTAAATAAGATCGTCGTTGTATCCGAAATCACCAAGTACTACGTTCTACAAGTCTACGTTCTACCGATTTACGAGACAAGGTCGACTCCTAGCAAAGCACCAAGTCTACCCAATTCTCCGGACATATCCATTTAAGAATATTAAGATCAGTATCAAGCGTAGTATACCAATGTATTGTGTATATCGGCCCAGTATCGGATAGTCAAGTGCTAGGGGCTGGGGCTGGATAAGTGTCTACCCCGTCCGAAGCACATATCGGATGTCTGGTAACATAGTCTCTATAATCGGATATTCATGACCTGGTCACAATATCCCGATTGGTTGCGCAACACTCAAGAGCACTAGTACGTATCTGCGTGACATCATCTCCACTATGACTGAAGTGATACTTTCCGTCTTGACATCACACCCAATACACTACGACTCTCTGATAACCCAGAAGTGGTGTACGTAGAATCGGTTAAAGCCCTGTACCACCAAGACCAAAGTCTACCGATTATCGCAAGTATTAGCGATGCAAGTCTCAGGTTAAGACTATACACACCTACCTTGATTTCGCCTCCCATAGACATATAGTCATAATACCAATGGGATTCCGAGGGGTCTATCCAGAGCGAAGCTGTTTCCCGTACCATCGGTGAAACACGACCTCCTATCACACTTGCATAAGTATCTGATACTTATATATATGAGAACAATGTCGTTGTGCCCTCACAACGCACAAAAGTGCAATACTAGCCTATTCCACATTATCGATGTCCAGTCTCGATAATACTCCGGCTAGGGATATTTAATGATTAATCCTTCGGGGACTGATACTGTCTCATATCATTCTCAATCCAGAAACTAATCATAGGGACCTCTCTTCATTTATATATCTTTGGTGATCTAATCACAAATGATGAGAGTGCAATTTCCTTATCACATAGTTAATTTCCTACAACAACACAATGATCTGTGCAAATAGTGACGCTATGGGTCATTTTGTCCAACACAACATATTCACTATTCTAAAATTTGACTTAAAAAGGAATACCGCTATATTGGTCGGTGGGCTATTTAATTTAAACTGTTCAACCTGACTAAGCAAGGATACCGCCAGATTGGTCGGTTGGTAATTTAATTTTTGGTTTCGCCTTTATGGCTGGTTATTTTGGTTCCGCCTTTATGGCTGGTTGTTTCTTTATCGCCTACATGGCAGGTTCGTGGACAAATTTTACCGCCTTTATGGTTGATCGGACTTAACTTGACTTAATCAGGGTACCGCCTATATGGTCGGTTGGTTTAATCTCACAAGTGATTATGTTTATACTAGGGAGATATCTAAGTTGTAATTAGTAAAAGTAATTCCTTTTATCTTGGCAGTTTATTTTCATTTACTTTCCCGCTTTTACTTTCTCGCAGTTACTTTTTAGCATTTTTATTTTATGTCTTTTATTTTTCATTAGCCCTAGCTATGTATTGTAACTAAGTTAGTATCTAGGGTTGTGATGAATTTCAATATAACCCCGGTTTATAAGGGGTTAATTATAGTTGGGGTAATTTAAAGATTTTATTATTGAGTCTTAATCTTAATGCTCTTTAATTAACTGGCCATTAATTAAATTGATTAGGTAAACTTAAAATGAACTAGACATAGAGATTTTAAGTTTAAGACCTTAGACTCAATAGCCCACGATCTTCCTTGAGGATAGATAACCCTTTTAATAGATTTCCTACAGGATATGAATATACATGTCGGGCGGGGGTAGCCATAATTGGAACTTAATCTTAATGAATCTAGGTAATTTGGTTAACATAGACATATGGTTCAATTGGATTATACTAGGTATTTGAAATTAACCATCGGAAAAGGCTTTTATATAAATTAGTGTTCCAGGTTAATAAATCAATATATTACCCAACTTTAAGATAACCACTTCATCTTAATAATATTGGAATTAATCACAACCCTGAATAGTTTTTATAAAATTGAATTTTTCTCAACCTACTTTTAAGCAATTTTATTTACTTGTTTTAAATTTAGAATCATCGTCATTTCAAATCAATCAATCAAACAACCTGTTAGATACTGGTAATCAGTTGGCCCCATAAATTAATACAACGTAGGAATTAAGTCCTCGTGGGATCGATACTTTTTATACTACTTGAACGATACGTGCGCTTGCGTTATACGCGTATGATTACGCCGGTCAAGTTTTTGGCGCCGTTGCCGGGGACTTATTTATCTTTCATTATTAGTTTACGGGTTAGTTTCGTTACTTGTATCTAATTTTTCTTTGTACTTATTGTTTTCGTTTTCTTGTGTTTCAGGTTCTCAGACACTTAATGAGACGAGTCAGAAGCTTTGAAATCCGATCGCTTGACCCAGAGATTGAAAGAACCATCAGA
Source organism: Zanthoxylum bungeanum (assembly GCA_019454045.1). Taxonomy (NCBI): domain Eukaryota; kingdom Viridiplantae; phylum Streptophyta; class Magnoliopsida; order Sapindales; family Rutaceae; genus Zanthoxylum; species Zanthoxylum bungeanum. The sequence goes on from SKCR01042465.1 coordinate 52,856, forward strand.
CAGTTGAGAAGGGAAAGGCAAGAAGGCCAAGAAGCTTTAGTCAACATGGAACCTGAACCTTTGGAGGTTGCACCACCAATTCCCATTCGAGACATAACCATTCCGGTGGTAGATGGCCTCATTTCCTGTATTGTACTTCCTCCCTTACCAGCAAATGCAGGTGACATCAAAACTTGTATTCAGATGATTCAGCAGTCAGTTCAGTTTGGGGGGAATGTAATTGAAGATCCTAATGCCCACATCAGCAACTTCCTGGAAGTTTGCGGCACTTTCAATTATAACCGAGGAGCTGAAGAAGCTATGAGACTGCAGGTTTTTCCATATTCCTTGAAAGACAGAGCAAAAGCTTGGCTACATTCACTACCAGCTGGATCCATCACAACTTGGAACACTATAGCCACCAAATTCCCTGCAAAATACTTTCCACCAGCCAGAAATGCAAAGTTAAGGAATGACATCACATCCTTTGTGCAGCAAGATTCAGAATCCTGTACGAAGCTTGGGAAAGATACAAAGATCTGCTCCGGAAATGTCCTCACCATGAGATTCCAAAATGGCTTCAAGTCCAAACTTTCTATAATGGACTTTCTGGACTGATGAAAACCACAGTTGATGCTGTGGCAGGAGGAGCTTTGATGGCAAAAGGAGAAGATCAAGCCTGGGACCTAATTGAAGAAATGGCCAACAATAATTCCTTGTGGCCAACAGAAAGGAGTCTGATTCAAAGAATTGCAGGAATTTATGAAGTTGGAGCCAATACAGCAGTCAGTGCCAAGCTGGATCAGATATGCAAATTTATGGAGACTCTCAACACTCAAAGCAACATTGCATCCACAAGTTCACCATATGGAGGAGCACCAGAACCAAACCAACATGAAGAAACGGTGAATTATGTCAACAATTTCAACAGACTGGGAAACAATCCATATTCCAACACCTACAACCAGGGTGGAGGAATCATTCCAATTTTTCATGGAGCAACAATTCTGGACAAAGAAACAATCCACCACCAGGATTTCAGCAACAGAACAATCCACCACCTGTATTCCAGCAACATAACAAAGGCCAGGAGCATGAAAAAGAACTAGTAATAAGTGCTGGCTCAGTTAAAAAAAATACGATGCTATGATTCAGAACCAATCAGGTTCTATCAAAGCACTGGAAAATCAGATTGGACAACTGGCCAATGCTCAGAGTTACAGACCACCAGGAAATCTTCCCAGCAACACAGAACCGAATCCAAGAAACCGAGGGAAGGAGCAATGTCAAGCCATCACCTTGAAAAGTGGTACTGAAATCAACAAAGATGTTGGAATCAAGGCAACCATTGAAGATGTTCCAAAAGAAGCAGAGCAACAGATGGAGGAAAAATAAGCAAAAGAAAAAGAACAGATTACTCCACCTCCACCTTTTCCTCAGCGTCTTCAGAAAAACAAACTGGACAAGCAGTTTGCTCGATTCCTGGAAGTATTCAAAAAGCTGCACATCAACATCCCATTTACAGAAGCCTTGGAACAAATGCCCAGCTATGTCAAATTCATGAAAGATATTCTTTCACGAAAACGAAGATTGGGAGATTACGAGACAGTAGTATTGACGGAAGAATGCAGTGACATCATTCAGAGGAAACTACCCCAGAAGTTGAAAGATCCTGGCAGTTTCACAGTCCCGTGCACCATTGGAGAACATTACATCAGTAAGGCTTTATGTGATTTAGATGCTAGTGTTAACTTGATGCCTTTTTCTATTTACAGGAAATTGCAGATTGGAGAAGCAATGCCTACCTCTGTCTCTTTGCAACTTACCGATCGGACGCTCGTATTTCCAAGAGGAGTGGTTGAAGATGTGTTGGTGAAAGTTGACAAACTCATTCTCCCAGCTGATTTCATTATCCTTGACATGGAAGAAGACAAAGATGTTCCTATCATTCTTGGGAGACCATTTTTGGCTACAGGGAGAACTGTGATTGATGTACAAAAAGGAGAACTGACCATGAAAATACAAGACCAAGAAGTTACCTTTAATGTGTTCAAAGCCATGAAATTCCCGAGCGATAAAAAGGAATAAAAATGTTTCAGAATTGATGTTGTTGATAGTATCATTCAAGATACTGATACAATTCCCACAGAAAAACTTGAAGCTTGCATCACCAACATGTCTGATCGTGAGCTTGATGCTGAAATTATAGAATGTATCAACTATCTTGACAAGCTGTTACGTTTCAAAGTGACACAACCAATTGAAAGTTTGGAACTTCCAAAGACAGACCGGATCAAACCCTCGATTGAAGAACCACCGCAGCTGAAGCTGAAGTTACTCCCGAGCCATCTCAGGTATGCATTTCTTGGAAACTCTTCTGAATTACCTGTTATAATTTCTTCGTCGCTAACATTGGAACATGAAGAAAAGTTGCTGAGAGTATTGCGAGAGCACAAGAAAGCCATTGGTTGGACTATAGCAGACATTCGAGGCATTAGTCCATCATTTTGCATGCACAAAATCTTGATGAACGATAAGTACAAACCCACTGTGGAGCATCAACGGAGACTCAATCCAATCATGAAGGAAGTCGTGAAGAAAGAAATCATCAAATGGTTGGATGCTGCTGGCATCATTTATCCCATTTCAGACAGCAGTTGGGTGAGTCCTATGCAATGTGTGCCGAAGAAAGGAGGAATTACTGTGATCACCAATGAAAAGAACGAGTTAATTCCGACAAGAACGGTGACTGGATGGAGAGTATGCATGGACTACCGTAAGCTGAACAAATCCACCAGAAAGGACCATTTTCCGCTGCCATTCATTGACCAGATGTTAGATAGATTGGCGGGACATGAGTTCTATTGCTTTTTGGGGTGGATATTCAGGATACAATCAGATTGTCATTGCACCAGAGATCAGGAGAAAACCACATTTTCATGTCCCATATGCTTTTGCTTTCCGCAGGATGCCATTTGGACTATGTAATGCCCCCTGCCCCATTCAGCGTTGCATGATGGCCATCTTCTCAGATATGTTGGAGCAAAGTATGGAGGTTTTCATGGATGACTTTTCTGTATTTGGAGATTCATTTGATCATTGTTTGCAAAATCTTGAACAGGTATTACAAAGGTGTGAAGACACGAACTTGGTACTCAACTGGGAGAAATGCCACTTTATGGTACATGAAGGCATTTTCTTGGACACCGGATCTCACAAAAGGGAATCGAGGTAGACAAAGCAAAGATCGAGACAATTGAAAAACTACCTCCTCTCCAACATCTGTCAAAGGCATTCAGAGTTTTCTTGGACATGCAGGTTTTTACAGGAGATTTATCAAAGACTTTTCCAAAATTGCAAAACCCTCTTGCAACCTTCTGGAAAAGGATGTGTCTTTCAACTTCACCAAAGAATGACAGGAAGCCTTCGAGATCTTGAAAAAGAAGCTGGTTTCTGCCCCCATCATTGTAACACCAGATTGGACCCTTCCATTTGAAGTAATGTGTGATGCTAGTGATTTTGCTGTAGGTGCAGTTTTGGGACAACGCAAAGCAAAGATTTTCCACACCATTTACTACTCCAGCAGAACTTTGAATGAAACTCAACTCAACTACACAACCACTGAAAAGGAGTTGCTTGCAGTTGTGTTCGCTTTTGACAAATTCTGTTCTTATCTGTTGGGTCCCAAGGTGGTAGTCTACACAGATCATTCAGCAATCAAATATCTGATCGCGAAGAAAGATGCCAAACCCAGATTGATCCGTTGGATACTTCTTCTACAAGAATTTGACGTGGAGATTCAGACAGGAAAGGAACAGAGAACCAGGTGGCAGATCACTTATTGAGGATCGAGAATGGAGAAACAGCTGGCAAAGAACTGTCAATCAAAGAAAATTTTCTAGATGAACAGCTGTTTGCCATGAAACAATAAGATACCCCTTGGTATGCTGACTATGTCAACTACATTGTGTCAGGAAAATGGCCGTTGGAATGGACAACTCAGCAACGGAAGAAATTCTTCAAAGAAGTCAAGCACTATATCTGGGATGAGCCGTACCTGTTCAAATGGTGTGCTGATCAATTATTGAGATGGTGTGTTCCATAGGAGGAGGTCAGCAGTGTTTTGCAGCACTGTTATTCATCACCATATGGCGGACACTTCAACGGAAACAAAACTGCAGCAAAAGTCCTTCAATCAGGTATGTTCTGGCCTACACTTTTTAAAGATGCTTATCTTTTGCTTTTCAATGTGACAGGTGCCAGAGAATGGGGAATATTTCGAGAAGAAACGAAGGACCATTGCAAAACATTCTGGAAGTTGAGATATTTGATGTGTGGGGTATTGATTTCATGGGACCCTTTGTTCCATCATTTGGAAACCTGTACATCTTAGTTGTTGTAGACTACGTCTCCAAATGGGTTGAAGCAATTGCACTGCCATCCAATGATTCAAAAATGGTGATCAAATTCCTGAAAAAGAACATTTTCACTCGGTTTGGAACACCTCGAGCAATCATAAGCGATGGTGGCTCTCATTTCTGCAACAAATACTTTGATGCACTTCTATCCAAATACGGAGTTACTCACAAGGTTGCCACAGCCTACCATCCACAGTCAAATGGACAGGTTGAAGTTTCAAACAGAGAATTCAAAAGAATCTTGGAAATAACCGTTGGATCAACAAGGAGGGACTGGTCTGCAAAATTGGATGATGCATTGTGGGCCTACCGTACAGCTTACAAAACACCCATTGGTATGTCACCATATCGATTGGTGTTTGGGAAAGCATGCCATCTGCCATTTGAGCTTGAACACAAGGCGTACTGGGCACTGAAGAAGTTGAATTTTGATCCACAAGCTGCAGGAGAGAAAAGACTTCACCAACTCAATGAATTGGAGGAATTTCACCTACAGGCTTATGAGAATGCCAGACTGTACAAAGAAAAGACCAAGAGATGGCATGACCGAAAAATAGTGCACAACAGTTGGAACCAGGCAACAGGTGTTGTTGTACAACTCGAGGTTGAAACTTTTCCCTGGAAAGTTGAAATCAAGGTGGTCAGGTCCATTTGTGATCACTCAGGTTTTACCACATGGAGCTGTTGAGTTACTGGATCCCAATACCAACAACACATTCAAAGTTAACAGTCAGCGGGTTAAGCATTATTGGGGAGAACCGTTGGAGCGTCAAAAAGAAAGTGTCACACTTTCAGATCCAACCTAAACGTTTGAAAAGTCACGTCTAGCTGACGAATTTAAACTTAGCGCTCACAGGGAGGCAACCCATGCAATTTGTGTATATATTGTGATTTTGAGTGATTTAATTTTGTGTGTTTAGTTTTTGCAGATTAAGATGGAAGAAGCTCTCGCAAATCTTCACAAGCAATTTCCTTCTCTCCCTCAAAAATCTCTGACGAAAGTTTACAAAGCTCACTTGGAACGGATGAGACTATTGATGATCAAAGGTATTCCTACTGATATTTGTTGGGTAATCGAAGCACGAATTCATTTAGCAGGTGAGTATTCTGAGTCTTGTAATTCTTATTTACCTGGATTTGGAAGAAGCACCTATGCAAAGAAACGTAGAGCTAAGCAAATGGGTGTTTGTTTCAAATGTGCACGTTGGAATTGTAATACTCATTGTCGTTCTTTAGGAATGGTGTCTGATAATCGCGAAGACAAAATTAAATTCATTAGGGATGGCTTGAGTAAGGATTCTGTAGATGATATATCTTCAACTCTTGAGACGCATCCCAGTGGACATGTTCATACTGCCATTCGCAAATTACATACACAATTCCAAAAAGAAAGACAACAGTTAAGTCTTGGGAATCTGACTCAAAAAGACCCTATTTGCCAATTTATAAGAAAATTGGATGGGAAACTTGTCCCTGACGCATAGACATTAATCAAGCTGTAATTTTTGTAAATATTATATCTCTTTGTCTTTTCCTAATAATTGTGATTTGTTTTGTTGTTTTCTTTTATTTTCTCCGACAGGATCCAGACCTTTTTGACTATCACGATTTATGAATTAATGATGTCTTTTGGCTAGTACTAGTGCTATATTTTACTCATCCTTTTCAGGTATTATAAATTCAACTATCATTGCACTTTTGAAGACATCCAGATTAAACATGGAAGCCACATCAAGAAGACGAGTTGAAAACATCTGTGTGTTTTGTGGTACTAGTGTTGGTGTAAGCCACAATACATAGAAGAAGCAGCAAAGGAATTGGGTCGACTCTTATCTGCAAGGAATATGAATTTAGTATATGGCGGAAGCAATCTTCGACTAATGAGGATCGTTTCAAAGGCCGTTCAGGAATGAGGCAGTCATGTCTTGGGAATTATCCCAAAACCCACGGCAGAGGCAAATCTTATTAAACCATCAAATGGAGAGGAACTGATCGTTCCAGGTATGTCTGAACGACTGGTAGAAATGATTAACCGTGCTAATGCTTTTATTGCTTTGCCATGTAGCTTGGGCACATTGGAGGAATTTGTTATAGTGTTATCTTGGGCGAACCTGAACATACACCAGAAACCGCTTGGACTGTACAATGTTGAAGGATTTTATGATTTTCTTTGTGTGTTTCATGATGATGCTCGGAGAAATGGGTTCGTGTCAAAACCTATGAAAGACCTCCTCTATACTGCCAGAACTGCTCCGGATCTAATAGATCAACTCTTAGCTCATGAGCCACAAATTGATCCTATCCTTTCTAAGGTAAATTGGTTTGAGAACGATCGTGGTAAGAGACGTCGGATCAGTCTGGATCTTAACCTTTAAATTTTCCTGTAGAATTTCAGCTAATCAGGTACTATCTTCTAAACTCTTCCTTTACTGTTTAAGACATTGAGGACAATGTCTCATTTAGGTTTGGGGGAGGGAATTAGTTGATTAATATCTTGTTTTTAGTTTATGTGTTGTTTTTATTTTTAGTCCAAAATTTTTAGAAAAATACAAAAAAAAAAAATTGAAAAATTTTCAAAAATTACAAAAATATTTTGCGTTTTTGTGTTTTTATTTTGACTAAAAAGGTGAAATTGGTAAGAGATAACTGAGTAAGGAGTTTCCACTCCTGAGACGTATTTCAAACCTATTTCTAAACAAGTTAATTTTTGTGTATTTCCTTTTGAATTATTTAATTTGTAGATTCTCCATAAAACTGACTAAAATGGATCTTCATTTGCTTAGTTGGCAGGTATTATCAACATGCATAGTAACATACAGACATGAGCTGTAACTGACATGATTGTAATATTCAGTGCTATAGTTTAATTGGAGGAAGCATCTCAAAAAGTGATGGAGTAAAAAAAAAATATTAAATAAAGCATCTAATATCCGGGTTATTAAGTCTGTAAGGGTGTTTTAACACCTAGTGCCCTAAAACCAACTGGTTCGGGAGTCACTGGCCCAAAGCTCGCTACATGGATCAAGGATGTTGCAAAAATATATATATCTGAAGTCTGGGTAACTAAGTCCGTAGGGGTGTTTTAACACCTGGTGCCCTAAAGCCAACTGGTTGGGAGCCACCGACCAAAGCTCACTACATAGACGGAATGTATTGTATATAAATAAAAATTCAAAATCAGAAAAAGTAAGAAAAAATCCGAAAAAATTATTCCATCACTGCAAAAGGTGTGAAATCTGATAGAACTTTAGGACAAAAATATTACCCTGTTATCAACTGCACTCATGACTGTTGTGGGCAAAAATGAATTGATTAGTATTTTTCTAGCTGTGTATATGGATAATGGTAATTATAATCGGAGAATTTACTTATTCGGTAGTTTAGAAAGAAACAAAACAACTAGTAACTTGTAGTAGAAGTTTCATCTAATAAGTCACTAACTTCTTTATTATCTTTTCGCTTGTCTTTTTGCTTTTGTGTGTATTAGTTTCATTACATTTTTACTTTCTTTTTTTTTTAAAAATATTTGTGGGTATCATTGCTGTAAACCCTCACGAGACTACAACTCGTCCACTAGGGACACCTAGGGGTTTAAAGGCTTGTTGCATACGCTAAATGAAACCGTGATCCCTACGAAAGTGGCTTAGTTTAATTTTAATTTTATTTTATTGTTTTTCTCGAGGACTAGCAAAATGTTAGGTTTGGGGGTGTGATGAGCGGAAAATATATCAATATTTACCACCCTTTTTACTTAATATTTAGTTTAGTTTCTCGGGTTTGATGAACGTTTTAATATGTTTTATTTTATTTTGAAGATAAAATAATATCGGGATTCAATGAAATCATTTAGGATGAAATTTGGGTCAATATGGTAATTATTGGACTTGATATATTAATTTTGGAGATTGGAAACTTGAAAGGGCGTTTTTGACGAAGTGGAGTTTTGGAAATTCCAATTTTGCGCATCTGTCGTATTTTCAGCATAAATTTTTACTCAGTTATCGGATTGAGCGGATTCAAGTTCCAGATTAAAGAAGACTCAAAGATCTACAACTTTGAAAGAGACAAATTTTCAAATTCTGATGATTTCATGACCGAAATTGATGAACCATCCAGAAGTGTGTGGAGTGTAATTATTAAAAGTCATTATCAATCATTTTCAAAGAAAAATATTAATTAATAAATAATTAATAAAAATTATCAAATCACCACCAACAAGATAAGAAATTAGTGGAGCAATTATGGATTTGGTGAGTAATTAGTGGAGAAATTAATAATGGATTTGGTGGAGAATTTGATTGATGATTTGATGGTGGTAAAATTTTGCCTATAATACCAAGCCATTTCCTTTGTAAAATTCATACTTTCTTCTTTGAAATCCTTAATGAAAAAATAAAAAGATTGTATCTAGTTTGTTTATTTTAGTTTTCAGTAATTAATTTTCACTTTCGCACTTTCTTTTCTTTACTTTTCAGTTTTATTTCCGTAATTTACTTTTACGCATAACACTTTCCTTTCTTTACTTTTCAGTTTTTATTTTTCAACCATGAGGAGGTAACTTCCCTCTGCCGAGGTGAGTGGTAATCTTTTACTGTTATTATCTTAGATTAATCTCCCTTAGACACAACATATTCATTATTCTAAAATTTGACTTAAAAAGGAATACCGTTATATTGGTCGGTGGGCTATTTAATTTAAACTGTTAAACCTGACTAAGCAAGGATACCACCATATTGGTCGGTTGGTAATTTAATTTTGGTTCCGCCTTTATGGCTGGTTATTTTGGTTCCGCCTTTATGGCTGGTTATTTCTTTATCGCCTACATGGCAGGTTCATGGACAAATTTTACCGCCTTTATGGCTGGTCGGACTTAACTAGACTTAATCAGGGTACTGACCGGTGCTTACACACGCGTATAACGCAAGCGCACGTATCGTTCAAGTAGTATAAAAATATCGATCCCACGAGGACTTAATTCCTAAAGTTGTTATTAATTATTAAATCTATTGATTTACAAGTATCTAATTATAAGGAGAAGGGAATTGATTGCTTTGGTTGGTTGAATGTGGAATTGCTTAATTAAAATAAAAATAAAATAAACAAAAGAAAATACAAAAGAAAATTACAAAAGACTCAAAAGAAAATACTAAGGAAAATAAGGAAAAGACTCAAAAGATCTAGGGTCGTGACTCGACACAATACTGTTAAAAAGATGAATTGATTCCCTCACTTATGTGCACTAATTCAATTTGCTAACCTGGAACACGATGATATGCAAAAGCCTCTTCCGATGGTAAGACGCAAATACCCAGTATAACCCAATTGAACCATATTCCTATGTCAATCACATTACCTGGATTCATTAAGACCAAGTTCCAATTATGTCTACCCACGCCCGACAGGTATATGCCTATCCTGTAAGGAAATCTATTAAAGGGTTATCTATCCTCAAGGAAGATCGTGAGTTATTGAATCTAAGGCTGAAACCTAAAATCCCTATGTCTAGTTCATTTTAGATTTACCTCATCAATCTTATTAATGGCCAGTTAACAAGACGCATTAAGCTTAAGACTCAATAAACAAACTAAAGAACTACCCATAAAAAGAAAATCAATTATTAAGTGTGTGTATTGTGTGTCATCACTTCCCTAGAATAAAAATAAAATGCTGGGGTTAGGGGATCCACTTTTACTATTTATAATTTAGAAATCTCCCATAGTATAATATAGAATTTAACGGTGATTAGCCCAACCGACCATATAGGTGGTATTCCTTATTAAATCAGATTTAAATGAAGTCCAACCTGCCATTAAGGCGGTAATACTATTTAAACATAAACCAGCCATATAGGCGGTAATTATCTGTCACCTAAAAACCAGCCATATAGGCGGTGCCACTTATGCAAAATAAATAAAACCAGCCATTAAGGAGGTAATTCCTTTTTAATGTGAATAATGAATTTTATTATAATTAAGGGAGATTAATCTAAATTAAAATTATAAAAGCTTCACCCTTCCCCCAGCGGAAAATTAACTACTAAACATTAAAGAATGGAGTAGAAGAATAGAACTATTGCTATTACTGGAAATAAAAATACATAAATCAAATACTTAAATTAAATATAAACTAGATGCAATCCTTAAATTCCTTACAAAAACCTAAGGAAAACATGAGAATTACAAATGAAATGGCTTGGTATTTATAGAAAAACCTAAAGGCTTCCACCAATTTCTCCACTGATTGCTCCACGAATCGCTCCACCAAACACTCCACCAAACATGCCACAAGACATGGCATCAAACATGGCACCAAACATGGCACCAACATGGCACAAAACACTCTTGCATGTTTGGTGGAAGTTTGATAATTTTTATTTTTATTTTTATTAATTTTATTTTATATTTTGAAAATGACTATAGTAATTACTCAAAATATACTGGATTGTTCATCGGTTTCGGCCTTTCAAACTTCAGAATTCGAAAATATTTTGAATTTCAAAGTTGTATATCTTCGAGTCTTCTTTAATATTCAACTTGAATCAGCTCAATCGGACATCGGACGATAAAGTTATGCCCAAAATATGAACATTGCGTAAAATTGGAAATTTTGACTACACTTCGTGTCGCGTATAGAAGAATTTCGTTTTTGACATTTTTTCATCCGAATTTCATCGTTTTTGCCCTGATTTGATTCTATTAAGTCAAAATATTATTTTTATCTGCAAAATAAACAAAAACACATCAAAACGTTCACAAAACTCGAGAAACTATACGAAATATTAGGTCAAATGAGTGGGAAAAAGTGATATAAATACCACTCATCAGGTACCGCCTATATGGTCGGTTGGTTTTAATCTCACAAGTGATTATGTTATACTAAGGGAGATATCTAAGTTAGTAATTAGTAAAAGTAATTCATTTTATCTCGGCAGTTTATTTTCTCTTTACTTTCCCGCTTTTACTTTCTCGCAGTTACTTTTTAGTATTTTTATTTTATGTCTTTTAAGTTTTCATTAGCCCTAGCTATGTATTGTAACTAAGTTAGTATCTAGGGTTGTGATGAATTTCAATATACCGGTTTATAAGGGGTTAGATTATAGTTGGGGTAATTTAAAGATTTATTTATTGAATCTTAATCTAAATGCTCTTTAATTAACTGGCCATTAATTAAATTGATTAGGTAAACTTAAAATGAACTAGACATAGGATTTTAAGTTTAAGACCTTAGACTCAATAGCCCACGATCTTCCTTGAGGATAGATAACCTTTTAATAGATTTCCTTACAGGATATGACTATACCTGTCGGCGGGGGTAGCCATAATTGGAACTTAATCTTAATGAATCTAGGTAATTTGGTTGACATAGACATATGGTTCAATTGGATTATACTAGGTATTTGAAATTGAACATCGGAAGAGGCTTTTACATAAATTAGTGTTCCAGGTTAATAAATCAATATATTACCCAACTTTAAGATAACCACTTCATCTTTTAAATAAGATTGGAATTAATCACAACCCTGGATAGTTTTTATAAATTTGAATTTTTCTCAACCTACTTTTAAGCAATTTTATTTACTTGTTTTAAATTTAGAATCATCGTCATTTCAAATCAATCAATCAAACAACCTGTTAGATACTGGTAATCAGTTGGCCCCATAAATTAATAACAACAGTAGGAATTAAGTCCTCGTGGGATCGATACTTTTTATACTACTTGAACGATATGTGCGCTTGCGTTATACGCGTGTGATTACGCCGGTCACTTGTGGTTGCATATGGATAGGTGGTGGGGGAGGTACAGCTTGAGCCTGGGCTTGTTGTTGTTGCTGAGTCATAAGGTTCACTAGGGTTTGTAAAGTCTGATGAATTTGTTGCATTCCCACAGGAGCAGCCTGAGGCGCTGATGCTTCAGCTGCATGAGGTACTCTTATCCTGGGCCTCCGACGAGCAGGGCGCCCCCTACCCCTGGGCGCAGGCTCATGTGGTATCGATGAGCCTTGATCTAGGGCAAGCTCTTGTGGGGCTCCTCCACATGCACCTCTCCTTCGTGGAGGCATAAAATAGATCTACAAAATGAACTTTGAGATGTTAGCAAAAGAGGGAAAAGATTGCATTAAGAATACATGATATGAACATTTGAAGATATGCTCGAATGATACAGATATCGGATAGGTAATATTTTATGTACGAGTATCCCGGACATACTACGCAGGTAAAATACCCCGTATCCTTCTTTTGCAAGTCACCATACTCTTATCCCAATCTCTAAAACCTTGCTCTAATACCATAACTGTAACACCCTACCGAGGTAGGATACTACCGGCATGAGACAGGATTAACCCATCTCCATAAGCCTTAAACATTCTCAAGAAAAACGGGCATGAACCGTTTTAAAAATACGCAACCTGGACTAAAATCGAGCATCAAGGTAGAATCCAACAAAGCGATAAACATAAAACAGGGCCTCAGGCCACTCAAGATATATTCAAATCCAAAATATCAACAAGGGCTCCGTACCCACACCACTTCATCATATATAAATAAAATAAACATAGTTTCAAACTTAAATATTACAATTTCCCTTATATCAAACTACCCCAAATCCCATAACAAAATGACGACGCATGGTGACTTTACAAAATAATATCTATCATCCAGCGAAATCTCCGTCAGAAGGATCGCATCAAAAGGAAAGAAGACCCTTAATCATGAACAAACTGGGGGGAATGAGTCTTGTGGACTCAGTGAGTAGATACCAAAGAAAACAAATCACAAGAAATATCTAAAACATGTTTATAAAAATATTTTCATGCATGCAACGTCAAAAACAAAACAAGCGCTCAACGCCCAAGTCGCGCGCATAGACTGACCGAGGAACGAACTATCACTTGTCGACAAGGTAGAGGTCATACCATTTCAGATGGATGAGACCCTAACGATCACCCCGGCGAAAATATATGATGAGTTATAAAAAAAACAAGCATACACCGATCGTCGGGGCGGAAACATAATAATGGCCGATCATCTCAGCGGAAACATACCAAGAAAACATAAAACGGTCGTTGAGATAGAAACATATAAATATAATGAATATTCTTTACCAAGTCAAACTCAATGCAAAACATAACTTAAAACATTAAAGCTTGTGAAATTTAAACAAAAGAACCATAAAACGAGGCATCTACTCACAGTGAGAAGTTGCAGAATTTACTGAGAGGTGGGCGGTTGACCAAGCTGTCGATCTACAGTAAAATAAGAATAAATAAGATTCTAAACTTGATTCCTTAAAATAAAGGAAAGTTCTACATAAATCAAATATAATTCAATCATATTATTTATCACTTCAACCCTTTCTCATTACTTTAAAGCTCTAGAGGTTTTAAGCTACCTATTGTCTATATTAGAAACCTTTAATGTAATCATTTCTCTACTACGAATAATAATATCAATTAATTTAATTTTTAATTTTTTTTCCAGGTCTTCCCTCTTCTGCTCACGGCTACACAGGGCAAATTTCTGCTCTTCTCAGCCCACGCTTTTGCTAGTAGTGTACCCATCTGCTGTTCGTAATTCCGCCCTAAATCACCGTAATATTGCAACATTCTAAACCCACAATCATCAATAATATCACTGCCATCATATCAGAGAAAAACAAGAATTCTTTGCCAACCCTAACCTACTATGGCTGACCGAAACAGCCTCCAATTTTCCAAACTGACTGCCGTTCACCACCCTAGCTACCTTACACACAAACTTCAATTGCAGTAACACAAATTAATAATGAAGCATAAAAACCCCCCTTTTTGAACAAATAACATCAAAATGGAGAGAATAAGGAAAATCCATTATTAAAAAATGAACAAATATCGAATCTCCAAAACTAAAAATTCGGTCAAATGAGGGGGTTTACCTTGGGTCCTTGATTTTTATATTCTCCCTTGCTCACTCACCCCTAGACCGACCGATTTAGGTTGACTTACTTGGGTGAAAATGGCAGCTAGGGCACTGAAAGTTTTGACCTAAACTGTTGTGGTAAATGTCTCCAGAATCGAAGGGGAAAAATGAAGAGAATTGAGTGATCTTGGCTCTAAATTTTAGTGTGAAAGAGATACGAAGATGAAGAAGCACTGTACGTGTAAGGAGAAAAGAAGAAGAGCTGGTTTGTGCGTGAAAATGAGAAAGAAAGTGTTGGATAATATGACTCATAGCGTCACTATTTGTACAGATCATAGTTTTGTTGTACAAATTAACTATGTGACAAGGAAATTGCGCTCTCATCATTTATGATTAGATCACCTTAGATGTATAAATGAAGAGAGGTCCATATGATTAGTTCCTGGATTGAGATGATATGAGACAGTATCAGTCCACGAAGGATTAATCATTAAATATCCCTAGTCATAGTATTATCGAGACTGGACATCAATAATGCGGAATAGACTAGTATTGCACTTGTGCGCGTTGTGAGGGCACAACGGCATAGTTCTCATATATTTAAGTATTTGATACTTATGCAAGTGCGGTAGGAGGTTGTGTTTCACCGATGGTACGGGAAACAGCTTCGCTCTGGATAGACCCCCTCGGAATCCCATTGGTAGTATGACTGTGTGTTTATGGGAGTCCGACATCAGGGTAGGTGTATTTGGTCTTAACCAGAGACTTGCACCGCTAATGCTTACGACAATCAATATAATTTGATTGAGGTTGTCCAGGGCTTTAACTGGTTCTGTATACGCTGATTTTGGGTAATTGAGAATCTTAGAGTATTGGGTGTGATGTCAAGACGAAAGTATCACTCCAGTCATATTGGAGATGATGTCACGTAGGATACGGTATTAGTATTCTCAAATGTTGCAGCTATCAGAGTATTATGACAAGGTTATGTATATCCGATTATAGAGACTAGTTACCAGTCATCCGACATGTGCTTCGTACGGGGCAGACACAATTCCAGCCCCAGGCCTAGCACGTGACTATCCGATACTGGATCGACATGCACGATACTTTGTATACTACGCCTGATATAGATCCTTATATATTCCTATAAGAATATTTCCGGAGAATTGGGTAGGCATGGCGTTTTGCTAGAAGCTAACCTTGTCTTATAAATATGTAAAACGTAGTACTTGGTACGTACGTGTTCGGATACTCTAACGACCGTATTTACTGCCAACATATCCGAGGATCTCATGGGTCGCTTCCCAATGATTCACCGATGACGTATGACTCGCACATTTATTAATCTGGGATTAATTGGATGAGAGAGAAAATTAATCTGGGATTAATTACTGAGATATTTTATCTAGGACAAAATATCGTCTAAAGAGAGAAAACGATTAATTTAAAATTAATCGGTAAAGTTGATATATTCGATATATTAAACGAAATTGGATTTCGACACAGAATTGAAATTGGATTTTAATTCGGGCGACCGAATTAATTTAGAATTAATTCGTTAGTGACGTGAATAGTGGATTCACTAGGCGTAATCATTTAATTACGACGCAACGGAAAATTCGCTAATTAGGAATTAGCGAACCCGAGCTCGAGAGTGATTGCGAGCGCATTCGTATTTTGAATTCGAGTGCGGCAACGCAAGTCACATCAAGCGTCAAGTCATTCGTCACATCAAGCATCAAATCAAACGTCACTTTGAGTGATGTGATTGATTGATGTGATTGATTGATTGAAAAGCAACTTGTCACTTTGAGTGATGTAAGTTTGTGGAATAGTGATTAGTTGGTGCAAAGTAATTACCTTGACTTTTGTAAGACAAAATATTACTCAATACACATTTTTCTCTCCTCCATTCCTCTCTCTCACTCACGCCCAAAAGTGGCAAAAGCTCACTGTTTTCTTCTTCAAAACCGTGAGCTTGGGGAAGCAATGTGCTTGATTTTGTGGCAAAATCAAGAAGAGCTAGCACTCCGAGAGACATGCGAAGGTGATAGGGAAACTCACCCATGAGCTGGGAACCTTTCGATGAAGCTTGGAGCTCCATTTCTTGGATCAAAAATCTGATTTTGAAGGACAAAAACTGCACAGCAGTGGCGCCACTTTGATGGAGCTAAAATAGTTTTGTTCATCACCAAATCATCTCAACCGATCGATGTGAGTATTCCGCAACTCCTTTGATGTATTCACACTAATGTTTCTTGCTTGTTATGATCTTGGGACCTAGAATAAAACCAACAATGGTATCAGAGCCTAGGTTCAAGCATGAAACTTTTAGGGCTTAAAATTGGGTAAATTGATTTTGAGCATGATTTGGTTAAATTATTTGATTGAGCATGTTTAAATGATGTTTAATTGAAGTTTGATTGGATCAATTTCATGAAAATTTCATTGGATCAATTTTGCCCAAAATGGATGTGTTGGCCGAATGTGTATGGTGTGTGGAATTCTTGGAATTTTTTTCATTTTGATTCATTGGATGAATTATAATGATGTTGGATTATGTTGATTTGAGATTGAATTGGATTTAATTTTGAATTGAACAAAAACCCCTAATACCTTCACTTGGCCGAATACTTAATGCCCTTTAATGTCTTGGATTTTTGGATTTTGGACATTGGATGTGTTGGAAGTCATTCGGGATGATGATTTAATGTTAATTTGGATTTGATTGGATTGACTTCGGATTTGGACAAAAATGCATCCCTTGGCCGAGACTTAGAGCATGAAAATGGGTTTGATTTTTCATTAATATGTTGGACATGTGATGATGATGATGATGAACATGATTAATTGGACTAATTTGATGTTTTGGAAATATTGATTTAGTTGATTAATCATGATATACACTTTAGGTAATTAAATTGGAATTTGGAATTTGGTAATTTAATTATTTAGGCCTTAATATTGGATTTGGGCTATTAATGTTGTTATTGGGCTTATTGGGCTTTGTTTCACAAAGTTGGGTTTAGGCCTAATGGATTGGATCCAACTGGGCCCAAAATCGCAATCATAAAGCCCAAATGCGACTAATGAACCTTTAAAGTTTAATTGGGCCTAATGGGCCTAAATTGATTTCTAGGCTTATGGGGTGATTCCTACATTGGGCTGTGGTTTCCGAAGCTCATGCTTAAAGAAATTAATTAAAGCCCATTGGACTTGAATTGAATTAACGTTGGACGTTAATCGGGCTTTAAGACCCGTTACGATTGAATTTAGAATTTAAGTCGAAAAAGGTTTATTAAATAAAGTGTAATATTTAATTTGGAATTGAATAGTGAATTAGTATTAAATACATATTAAATTGGATTTAATGTTGTAGTTTAATTTAATTCGAGAATTCGTACTTTGAGTACTTATTCGCAAAAACGAGTTTGACTCGAGCAAAATCAAATCGTTGTTTGAACATTGGATGATCACTAATTAACAGATTAATTAATTTGATTAGATTGATTGATAACATGTTCTTGTGTGAATATGTGGTTGTGATGAATGAATAATGTATATCGGATGGATATTAGTCGGGTGGGGCAATTTTGGAAATTATTGTAATAAATTTAATTTATTAAATTGGACCTGAGTGTCCAGCCTTATCACCTCTATTCTCTTTGTATTCTCTTCTCACCTATTCCCCTCAATGTAAATGAGGTTTCTTTAGAAGTGTAGTGTATCGGGTAGAAGTAATACAAGTGCTAGCTTGAGTGAGAAAGGGAGAGATTTGATCTAGGATCAATGTGTTAAGTATCCATCCGCATATCATTATTATTTATTTATTTTCATATGCACTTTATTATGTGTTTATAATGCATGTTTAAGGGTGTATGATGATGAGACATTAACAAAGATAATTAAATTGGTAGCCAATTTGCACGCGAAAAACCCTCATCAAATATCATGCGTTTTTCCTTCCATTGAGTGATTCTTACTCAAGATCCGAGATTGGCATGGGGTTGTTGGCCAAAGTCAAGCCCTTTGTCCGTCGAAGATGTGTTTGAATCACGAGAACTTTGTTCCATATTGGTGTCTTGTCCAAGTTGTAGTTTGTTGGCCAAAGTCAAGACCACTTCTTGTCCATCGACATTGATTACTAAGCTTTCCATGGTCAATGGGTTCGCGCTTGACTGAGATCATTAGGTTTGTTGTGCCAAAGCCAAGGCCTAGTTGATTCAGAGGAAAAAGGTTAGGGTATATATCGGATATATAGGCATATATAGGATATATGTTTCGGACTTGGATGTCCACCTACTGGATCTAGGAGTTGGATGAGATCCAATTGATCTTCGAGATCTACCTAGTTAATTATCATACAATTTGTTGGCCAAAGTCAAGATTGTGTGATATTTAACGGGATCCTAGCCCACTAGGAAACGCGATTTCTCGAGTACTCGACAGAGGGTTAGAGGCTCGCCGAAAAATAGTGGGAGGCAAAAATTGAATTTGCAATATTCGTTCAATTACTCGCCATAAGCGCTCAAACAAATATTACTCGTCATATAAATTAAAATTATTAGTTGGACTAATATTTAATGTTGTTTTAATTAATATAGTTGGACTATATACAAACTTATTCAATATATAGTTGATTTTATAATTGGATTATAGTAATCAATATAATTGAATTAAATGATAGTTGATTTTATAATTGGATTATAGTAATGAATATTAAAATTATAGTTGATTAAATAATTGAATAATTGTAATCATTATAATACATAGTACCTAAAATAAATTGATTAAATAGTTGGACTATTGAAATCAAGGTAAAATTGAAAAGTTGAATATTTAAAATATAATCTTGGATTAAAATATTTTAAATGATTCAAATTTCAAATTGGGAATAATTTCATAATGGTCCTGGAAATAAATAATAAGTTACTTTATTTGATAAAATAACCTATTATACCTAAGCCCAAAATTAAGCAAATAGTATAGCATAAATCTTTGGAAGATTTATATGATGATGACTTTGGTGCTTAATTTAATATACTTGTCATAAATCTATGTTTAGATTTAAGAAGTATTAAAATTGCAATTAATAATTCTTGGAGAATTAATGACTATTCTAGAGGAGATAAAGTCAAAGTTTACAATTAGGCATGTAGCGCAAGGCGCACATCATTTCGATATTTTAGAAACCAAAGGCTGTGCCAAAGGCTTCTGAAATACTGAAAATGGCGAAGGCTAAATTATCTTTTGGAAAGATAAAGGGACATATCCCAAAGTGACTACCGTTTGGATATGGCAGACACGAAGGAATTAAAGAAAGGGCAAGGCTCTGAATTTAAAAATATTTGTCAAAGTTATGTTCATAACTAGTATTAAAATTAGATTTTAAATACTTAGTGTGGTACATAAAATATATGGATTGATGTTCAGAATTTACTAAGAGCAGGATACTGACTTCAAGCTGAGATTGATCTGCGAATCGGAAACGGGACGAAAGTCACTGTTTCGACCGTAGATACCTAAGTTTAGGAACTACCCTTTGGGTATGTACTTAAGTTAGGAACTGTTATAATGTAACTAGTTTGATTAGAGACATTATCTCTATATCAGTGTTTAATTCGTTGCGGATAAACCTTTATATTCTAGAACACTAAGTGTTTCATTATATAAAGATGATACTGAGATAAACACACATTAGATGTGAATAACAGAATTTATATTTTGAATATAATTAAAATCTCAAACATATAAAATGACAAATATATAGCTGAAACTGATTTGATCAGTAGAGACTTATTTGTGGCATTGTTTTCTGGGACACAATTAAACAAGACTCGTATATCTACACTTTTGAAGAGTGGGTACTAGGACTGATTTGACTATTCAAATAAAGTCTACGAATCTAGTTTATTAGGTACAATACCTAAAACACTATTTACTTGGTAATAGTGAAAGTGCCACCGATCTGTTAGCCCTATTCATTGTGAAGTAAGTGGGCCCATGTCTAGCTAGGCTAGATGTGAATATGAATATTTTGTGACCTTAACGGATGTGGCATCACATTATGGTTATGTGTTTCTTTTGAAGAACACAGATCGGAAACTTTTATAGTGTCGACACGAAGTAAACAAACAGATCGGCTATAGTATTATGCCATCACGGTAAGACCGTAATGGAAATTACTTTAGCAGTAAGTTTCCATATACATGAAAGAGTATGGTATTCTTTCAGCTGAGGACTCCTTTCGAGACACGTCAGTTTGATGGTGTGTCCAGACTAAAAACCGAATTTTGTTAGACATGATAAGGTTAAATCTTGAGTCGCTCTGAGCTACCATTTCCTTCAACGGATATGTATTAACAGTGCAAAACTTATTTAGAATAAGGTTTCATGGAAATCTATGTGACAGATATCATATAGGATATAAACAGGAAAGAAACAGGGTTTCTCATTCCTAATAATTTGGGTATGTCGGGCATAAAGTTTAGATGATACAAAACTAGAACCCAAATTGGATAAGTGCCAAATATAGGTTATCATAAGGGAAACCATAAGTGTAATACTTATAAATCTCACATGAGAACAATATGATTGTTGCTCACAATGCGGTTTTCCTAAGAGGAATACCGATATGCAGTGGTAAGTGGGAGGATAGTAAAACTCGATGAAAATCAGAGTAATACTATTCTAGGCATGAAGTCCTTAATGGAATACATATAGTTCATCAAGGATAAAACTATACCATTAATCTTTGAATACACAAGAACCGCGTAGATCGGAGAGAGTCAGAAAACAACCTGGGGCATGGGTTTCTGATCTCACCTCATAAAGATGTCAATCTTATGGAGGTATACCAACCGACTACATTTTGAGGTAGTGATACAAGGTATCGACTCCCTATTATGGCAAAGTGCCATGAATCCCAAATGGATTCCATGTATAACAACTATGTTTGGACACTAGTTGTTGTACCACAAGGCATTGTGCTTAATGGTACTGTAAAGGTCTTCAAGGAAGACATACATGGAAGGCAACATACCAATGTACTAAGCTAGGCTTGTAGCGGAAAGGTATCGTTATCAACATTGTGTTGATTACAACGAAACCTTTTACCTGTTGCCATGGTAAATCCATTTTTATGATGCTTGTTGATACTGCATATTTCATTTATGAAATGTGTCAGTTGTAGATAAAAATCGCTTTCCTTAAATGGAAACCTTTTGTAGGATGTTTATAACATCCTGACGATTTTGTCGTAACATAACCGGCAAACAAGGTTTGCGGGTTATTCGATCCATGTTTGGATTGAAACAAGCATTAGGTTCTTGGAACTGTCGTTTTGATGTAATCATAATGATTTATGATTTAATTCAAAATGAAATAATTCTTGTGTATATAAGGAGGTTAGTGGGAGCGCACTGACAATGATATTCCCATAAATAATTGGTGAACGCTTGGCTTTCATAGAAATTCTCCGTAGAATTCTTGGGAGTAACGACCTTTATTCTAGGAATAAAGATCTACTGGGATAGATTTGGAGTTGTTAACACTCTCTGAGAAATTGTACATTTAAAAATGTACGTGATTTGGTGCCTCATACGCTTTGAGCATATGGAGTCACAATCAGGACAATCCAAGTGATAGTCACTGGATTGAAGTTAAGAACATCTGTTAGTATCTTAGAGAACTAAAGATGCTGTCTTAAACTATGGAGATGGAGAACTTGAAGTGACTGGGATCACTGCTGCAAGTTTCCAAACAGTTAAATACTGCGGTACTATAAAGTTTGAATAATGGGACAGTGAGCTGGAAATCTTCCGAGCAAGATATTGTTGCCGAATAAACAATAAATGCGGATTATTGCTGCAGCTGAGGCAGCAATAGAAGCCATTTGGGTCGATAATAAATCTAATTAGATTAGATATAGTTTTGTTAACAACTGAGCTGGGCGTCAGCACAGGCTAAAGAATCAATGGTCTCATCAACGATCCAAATATATACTTCTATATTCATCTGATTCGTTCGGAGCATACATCGTGGCGATGTGATGATCGTATAAATCGCGTCAGACGATAATCATATAAATCCGCTAACGAAAACTTTTTCTCAGCAATTTGAGCGAACTGTACATAGTTCGGGTGTACGACACTCGAGTGACTGGCTATAGGCCAAGTGGGAGATTGTTGGATAATATGACCCATAGCGTCACTATTTGTACAGATCATAGTGTTGTTGTACAAATTAACTATGTGACAAGGAAATTGCGCTCTCATCATTTGTGATTAGATCACCTTAGATGTATAAATGAAGAGAGGTCCATATGATTAATTCCTGGATTGAGATTATATGAGACAGTATCAGTCCACGAAGGATTAATCATTAAATATCCCTAGTCGTAGTATTATCGAGACTTGACATCGATAATGCGGAATAGACTAGTATTGCACTTGTGCGTGTTGTGAGGGCACAACGACATAGTTCTCATATATTTAAGTATTGGATACTTATGCAAGTGCGGTAGGAGGTTATGTTTCACCGATGGTACGGGAAACAGCTTCGCTCTGGATAGACCTCCTTGGAATCCCATTGGTAGTATTACTGTGTGTCTATAGGAGTCCGACATCAAGGTATGTGTATTTGGTCTTAACCGGAGACTTGCACCGCTAATGCTTACGACAATCAATATACTTTGATTGAGGTCGTCCAGGGCTTTAACCGGTTCTGTGTAAGCCGATTTTGGGTATATTGAGAATCGTAGAGTATTGGGTGTGATGTCAAGACGGAAGTATCACTCCAGTCATATTGGAGATGATGTCACGTAGGATACGGTATTAGTACACTCAAATGATGCAGCTATCGGGGTATTATGACAAGGTCATGTATATCCGATTATAGAGACTAGTTACCAGACATCCGACATGTGCTTCGTACGGGGCAGACACAATTTCAGCCCCAGGCCTAGCACGTGACTATCCGATACTAGATCGACATGCACGATACTTTGTATATTATGCCTGATATAGATCCTTATATATTCCTATAAAAATATTTCCGGAGAATTGGGTAGGCATGGCGTTTTGCTAGAAGCTAACCTTGTCTTGTAAATCGGTAAAACGTAGTACTTGGTACGTACGTGTTTGGATACTCCGACGACCGTATTTACTGCCAACATATCCGAGGATCCCATGGGTCGCTTCCCAATGATTCACCGATGACGTATGACTCGCACATTTATTAATCTGGGATTAATTGGTTGAGAGAAAAAATTAATCTGGGATTAATTACGGAGATATTTTATCTAGGATAAAATATAGTCTAAAGAGAGAAAACGATTAATTTAGAATTAATCGGTAAAGTTGATATATTCGATATATTAAACGAAATTGGATTTTGACGTAGAATTGAAATTAGATTTTAATTCGGGCGAACGAATTAATTTAGAATTAATCCGTTAGTGACGTGAATAGTGGATTCGCTAGGCGTAATCATTTAATTACAACGCAACGGAAAATTCGCTAATTAGGAATTAGCGAACCCGAGCCCCGAGAGTGATTGCGAGCGCATTCGTATTTCAAATTCGAGTGCGGCAATGCAAGCCACATCAAGCGTCAAATCATTCATCACATCAAGCGTCAAATCAAACGTCACTTTGAGTGATGTGATTGATTGATGTGATTGATTGATTGAAAAGCAACTTGTCACTTTGAGTGATGTAAGTTGGTGGAATAGTGATTAGTTGGTGGAAAGTAATTACCTTGACTTTTGTAAGACAAAAGATTGGTAAATCCTTTTATTTATTTTGGAAAATATATAAAGGATATTGGAAATGCTTTTGACCAACTCAATACACATTTTTCTCTCCTCCATTCCTCTCTCTCACTCACGCCTAAAAGTGGCAAAAGCTCACTATTTTTCTTCTTCAAAACCGTGAGCTTGGGGAAGCAATGTGCTTGATTTTGTGGCAAAATCAAGAAGAGCTAGCACTCCGAGAGACATGGGAAGGTGATAGGGAAACTCACCTATGAGCCGAGAACCTTTTGATGAAGCTTGGAGCTCCATTTCTTGGATCAAAAATTTGATTTTGAAGGACAAAAACTGCACAGCAGTGGCGCCACTTTGATGGAGCTAAAATAGTTTTTTTCGTCACCAATCGTCTCAACCGATCGATGTGAGTATTCCATAACTCCTTTGATGTATTCACACTAATGTTTCTTCCTTGGTATGATCTTGGGACCTAGAATAAAGCCAAGAGAAAGGAGAGAGAGAAGAAGGAAAAAAAAAAGAATTATGAAGAAAATTCTAGAATTATGAAATGGGCCCATTTATTTTTATTCAATGGGCCTCACACCCCTATTGTTTCATTTTTTTTTGTTATCATTATCATTACTATTATATTACATTAACTTTCACATGTATTACAAAGACAGCTCAAGATAGACAGAAGAGTTACACAGATCTAAAAAGGAAGGACATCGAGTATCGAGTAGGAGATAATGTGTTTTTGAAGGTTTCTCCTTGGAAGAGTATCATGAGATTTGGCAAGAAGGAAAGTTGAGTCCTCGGTTTATTGGGTCATATGAGATCATGGAGCGAATTGGACCAGTTTCCTACATATTAGCATTGCCACAGGAGTTGTCAAAGATTCACAATGTTTTCCACGTGTCCATGTTGAGAAAGTACATATCAGAGCCCTCCCACGTTTTGCAGGAGCAACCAGTTGAGTTGAGAGAAGACTTGACATAAGCTGAAGAACCAGTGGGAATTCTTACTAGAGAGTTAGGACAGTTTAGAAGCAGGACGATTCCATTGGTGAAAGTCCTATGGGATAAACACTCGAAAGCGGAAACAACTTGGGAGCGTGAGGAAGACATGAGGAATAAATATCCCCACTTGTTTCCACCCTCTGGTATGTGAATTTCGAGGATGAAATTATTTTAAGTGGGAGAGGGTTGTAACACCCCAAAACATTTTTATCCATATTTTTTTTATTTTGTTGGTGGGTCACACACACACTAACTCAAGCCCATAAGTCTACATTCAGCATATAAAAAATAAAAATAAAAGAAAGATAAGAAGAGTCAGAGAGCAGACGTGAGGGAGAGAGAGAAAAGAAAGAGAAAAATAAGAAAAATAGAGAATTGAGGTTTGGTCCTGATCCGACCGATCCGAAGTTCAAACCTGATCGAGTTTTAAGGAAAAGTGTAGATCTCATCGAGAGGATCATTTTGGTGGTGGTGCGTGAGGCCCACACGCGGTTTGGGTGATCGACACGTAGCCACCACGCGTCGGGCAGAATCTCTGTGCCGATTTCCCGAGTCTCCTCCGCGAATTTCAGACCATTCCGAGTATTAACGGACCTCCGAATCTTAATTTTCGTGTAATTTATTTTTATAATCGGTTTAAGCATGTTATGTAACCCGAGATTTGAGATAGTGATGTTGGATTAAATTATGGATGTGTATGTTGAGAATAAATTTGAATGTAAGATGATGATTTTTGGGTTATATAGTGGATGTCCTTCTTATAAACAAAACCTTGCCGAAATTTCGTTAAGTTTACGAGAGCGACCGAACCACGCTTCTTGCATATTCTTTCATCTATTCTAGTTAGGATTATGTTCCTTATAATAAATTCTCTTGTCTTTTAGGTGATCGTGATATCGTAAGCAGGGACGATCCTGCTGCATAGTTCTTTTCTCTGTAGTCAGCTCACCAGGTGCATGGATAAGCTTGTAACACTGATGTTTTCTAAAGTATACAATATGTATGTTTTCTTAAATGAATTTTAAGGTAATGCATTAAATGAGTTTGTTTTTAGAAAGTTTATATTTTTCCTATATGGTTTGGATCGAATATTTATGTTGAAATCATGTGTTCGTGATATATGAGAAACTTGCATGATTTGAGATATATGAGCATGGATTTTGAAATGATTTTATGTTAGGATGCACCCCGTGTACATATATGTGCCAGTTTATTAGCAGTGAGATGAGTCTCATGTTGTCAGTTTTTCTCCGGATGCCAGTTATTGTCGTAGGGATGCCCCATGTTGCCAGCTTTTCCATATTATCACGAGAGTGTGCATATAGATGAATAAACAGCTTTATTATTTAGAGTATTCTTGAGCAGTATGAGTTTTATGAGAAATGAGATTTATGATTTCAAGTAAATGTTGAATTTATTGATTTACAGTTTTATGTACTTATTTAAAGTATGAAATACTTATTTGATCCTCCTTGTTACTTGTTTATCCACGGCACTAAGCTGTGGTCCATTGCACTAAGCGTGAGCTTACCCTTTTCTTTAACATTTCAGGTTTAGCAGAATAGTAGGTCATCTTTTCCATCTGCTGTGTTGTCATTAATTCTTGCTATAGAGAAAGGTTGTGCCAATAATAGAGTGTCCTTGTTATGTTTTGAAACTATAAATTCTAGATATGTAATTCTTGGGAAAGTTTGTATTTTGCTGTTAGGCATTGAGCCTTTATCTGTGGTTGAGGATATTGCATTTTCTTCATTGATGTTCTTTGAGTTGGATCATGAGATCCTATGTTAATGATGATATTTTCAGTTTAAATTTTTCCTTATATATTGGAGGATTAGACTATATTATAGGGGAAACTCTGCCAGTTTCAAGTCTCCGTCGCACCCTACCCTACCTAAAGGGACGAGTGTGACAATCTCCTCAAGAAGGCTCTTTTTGGATTGAAGCAAGCTCCAAGAGCTTGAAATTGATGACCATCTGCTAAGTTTGGGATTTAAAAATGCCTATCGGAGTCCACTCTTTATATCAAGCACTGTGATGTTAATATTCTTGTTATTTCTCTTTATGTTGATGATCTTTTGGTGACTGGAAAATTCAGCTTTGATTGATGAATTTAAGTTGGAAATGATGAAAATATTTGAGATGACTGATCGTTGGATTGATGACTTATTTTCTCGGAATGGAATCAATAAGCAAGGTCAAGATGAAGTTTTTATTGTCAAAAGAAGTATGCAAAAGAAATTCTCAAGAAGTTTCATATGAAAAATTGCAAGTCAATGAGCACTCCTATGGATCAAAAGGAAAAGTTGAGCAAGAAGATGGAATAGAAAAAATAGATGAGGCACACTTTAGAAGTTTGATTGGGTGCCTGATGTATCTTACAGCAACAAGACCTGACATTTTATTTGCTGTGAGTATTTTATCTCGGTTCATGCACTGTGCAAGTGAAATACACTTGAAGGCTGCTAAAAGGGTGGTTAGATACATCAAAGGCATAATCAACTTTGGCATCAAGTTCAAGAAAAGAGAGGAGCTCAAGTTGGTTGGTTTCTTTGATAGTGACTGGGCAGGATCTATTGATGATATTAAAAGTACCTCAGGGTACTGCTTTGGTTTTGGATCAGGAATTTTTTCATAGAGTTCAAAAAAACAAGAAACAGTAGCACAATCTATTGCTGAACCAGAGTTTGTTGCTGCAACTGCTGCTGTAAATCAAGCCTTGTGGCTGAGGAAGATATTGAGTGATCTTCATCTTGAGCAAAAAGAAGACACTAAGATTTTTGTTGATAATAAAGTTGCAATAGCTATTTCTCACAATCCAGCTTTTCATGGGAAAACTAAACATTTCAACATCAAGTTATTTTAATTGAGGGAAGTACAGAATGATGGTGTTGTAGCTCTTGTTTATTGCAAAACTGAAGAGCAAATAGCTGATATTTTTACTAAACTCTTACCAGCTAGCAAGTTCGAGTTCCTGAAGATGAAACTTGGTGTTTGCAGTCTCTAAATCAAGGAGGAGTGTCAGCTGTTGTGTTTAGAACTGTTTCATTTGCATAAAATGTTTTTAATTATTGTTTTGAATATTTCAAAGTTTAATCCCTAGTTTTTAGGAGGTTGTTAATGTTATGCTGTTTATGTGTTTCATCATGGCTTATTTATAGGACATGATCTTAGTGGTTAGTTTGTTTTCAAGTCTTTAAGGGTCTGTTTGGTTCACGAATGGGAGGGATTTTAATGGAGGGGGGAGGGAAGGGAGGGGAGAGATTTTAATTAAATATATGTTTGGTTCAAGAATGGGGGGGAGGGAAGAGTTTTTAATAAATATATATTTGGTTCAAGAAGAGATGGGAGAGATTTTAAAACTAATTTACAATTTTATCCTTATAGCATGTTATTAATAAAATTAAAACAATATAAGTAGGGATAATTTAGTAATTGCATTTAAAATTTTAATTCATCACTTTCTCTCCCCTCCAACCCTCATTTTGTGAGGGGAGCTAAAATTGGATTAGGAGGGATTTTGCTCCCCTCCCCTCCATTCCCCTCCCATTCAAAAAATTGAACCAAACAAACAAAATTTAAAATAATCTCTCCCCTCCCCTCCCCTCCCCTCCCCTTCAAAAAATTGAACCAAACAAACAAATTTTAAAATAATCCCTCCCCTCCCTCTCCCCTCCATCCAAAACCCCCCAACTAAACACACTCTAAATGTAAGTATTGAATTCAATGATAATTGCTCTGCTTCAACATAATTTCTAGTGTTCTTTACTTATAAAGCATATATTGTTTAATTTTATTTATAAAATACTATAAGGATAAAATAGTAAATTAGTTTTAAAATCTCTCTCCTCTCTCTTTAATT
Organism: Zanthoxylum bungeanum; assembly: GCA_019454045.1. NCBI lineage: Eukaryota > Viridiplantae > Streptophyta > Magnoliopsida > Sapindales > Rutaceae > Zanthoxylum > Zanthoxylum bungeanum. The sequence goes on from SKCR01042465.1 coordinate 81,780, forward strand.
AACATATATTTAATTAAAAACTCTCTCCTCCCCTCCCCTCCCCTCCCCTCCCCTCATCTCATTTGAACCAAACATATATTAATTAAAATATCTCTCATCCCCTCCCCTCCATTAAAATCCCTCCCCTCCTTTCCCCTCCGTTGAACCAAACATACCCTTAGATTAGTTTCTATCTTTTGCCTGCTGCAACTTTACAAACAACAACATCATGGAACAAAACAGGACTACACAAAAGGTAAGAAATTTAAGGAAAATTATGTCAAAGGGTTCATGAATAAATAACATGAAGTTCATACAGAAGCGATCCGCACGTTGTCTCCATTTTCATAAGCAGATCGTTAGGATTACTCATGTTGTTCGACTATTTGGACCTGCAAAATCAATTATCTTCGTAAGACCCATAAAATATAACAATTTTTTTTAAAAAAAAAAAAAACCTAATTTTCGGAAAACCTAAAATATTAGTTCACATTTAGCTGTTTCTTTTTCTTCGACATGTCACTTTGATTTCTCTCGATTGGAATATTTTCCTTCGTTTTCTCAGGAGCCAAACAGAACATTGAGCAAAACGAGAGGAAAACAGAGAGAGGAAGTGGAGATCGAATGTCAAACCTGAAGAAAACAGAATTGGCCGAGCACTTGTGCTTTCAAATTATCTTCTTTTTATTTCCAAATGCAGTAGTGAGATTTTTGCGTTGTTTTCCTGAGAAAATATTTTCTTTTCCTGGAAAATGAATTTGATAAATGTATGTGAATTTGATTTTTTTTTTGGATGAAAATATTTTCTTTTCCTGGAAAATGAATTTGGTAAATGTATGAGAATTTGATTTTTTTTTTTTTTTTGGATTCAAAAGAAGTTAAGAGAGGGGGAGCGAGAGAGAGGGGGGTAGCCATTTGGAGAAATTTGACCGTTAAAATATGTGTTTTAAATGATAGTGATTCGATTTGGGACCAAATTATGGACTTGAAATTCAAATTCCACCGAGGCAAGGTCTGAGATCCTATGTGTTTATTTGTATGTGTAACTTTGATCCTGGCCGTTAATTTAACTTCTGCCGTACGGACATTTTAGATCCCAGATTATCAAACATGGACTAAGATGAGGGGGCTTGTGTAATGGTATTGTAGGGTTTATCGGTGCATTTAACTTCGTTCAATGAAATCGTACCACGTCAGCACTTATGAGAGTTTTTTTTTCTCATTTTTTGAAGTGGACGTGCTTAGGAGGCGAATCGTATTGTCAGATGAGGAAACTTCCGAAATTGAAGGGTGAAGCTGGCTGGAAAATGTCCAAAAAGAACAGACATTACCATCTTGATGGAATGAGATTTCGTAAGAAGCACTTTTGATTCTTTGAACAAACAAAAGTGTCAAAAAAAAGTATTGTGATTATTTTCAGTTCAGAAGAAGATTTTAATTAGAGGTGACAAAATGAATTGATGAGTCAAATTTAAATCGAATTCTAACGATTTGAATCAAAATGTGATGAATTCATTTTTTAAACTAATTCTAATATTACGTTTCGTTTAATAAATTAATCGAATATGAATATTACATGCATAAATTCTGGGTAGAGTTGCGAAACGTCTTAAAGAAAGCGACCTAATCCGCGACTCAACTCAACTTCATTTTTTGTATTCATGGTAAACAGTAATATTATTCTTGTTTTTGTAAATTGTTCTAACAATTTTAAAATGTATCAATTTATCATGTTTACTTATTTTATATTTTTTATTGTTCTTATGGTATAATTATAAGTAAATTTTGCATAAAAATGATATTTTAAGAGAATGATGAAGCTGTTGAGCTTCTAGAATAAACAATGGTAAGAGGGCTAGTAATTTATAGTGAAAATTATTTTAGAATTGCCAACAATTTTAAGAAGCTCCAAGAAAATATTTAAATAAATTTATAATTTAATTGATGACTATAAATTTTTTATTTAAATTTTTCAATGCTACTAGAACATGAATGAATAGATAGATTTTTGAAGTTAACAGTCCAAGATCCTTTTCCGAAATATTTTAAACTTATACTGTGAGTTTTGATTATCCTTTTAAGGCCTCTTGTGCGATACAACACAATTGTTCAATTTCACTAGATTATGTCTCTTATGGATTGTTGGTACGTATTTGATCTGACAATAATTTCTCAATAACCAGAATAGACACTAACCTTTCTCAAAAAATGACAAAAATTAGTTCAAATGTTATAAGTGTGCAAATCATGACACCTTGTTCGGAACTTTCGGTTAAAGAGTTCTGTTCCAAAAGTAAACCTTACTGTTGACAGATAAAAATCCCCATAGGACGAAATCGTCCTAGGGCGAAGGACGACAGAAGACCAAGGATGTGGACGATGGAACGAAGGACGAAGACCAAGGATGTGGACGATGGAACGAAGAGCGACTGAGGGCCTGGGATGACCGAGCCAGCAGTAAGGATAAAAACGTGTGATGCGGTTACCTCCACGATTGCAACAGTTAGACGGTTCTCCCTCCATGATCAAGCAGTTGAAGCACACAGCTCAGCAGTTACAAGCACGACCCAGTAACTGCAGGGAAGCACCGAAACTGCCCAAAATGGTTAACGAGCAACACTATAAAAGCTAGCCTACACCAAGAGAATAGGACCCCGAACAAATGAAGACTCAATCGAGCATATTTTATCTTTTTATTTCTTAGTTTGTAATCTAGGACTGTAACTTGTGTGCTTGTGCCCCTGGAGGCTTATTCACTTGATTCAATACACCCTTGTTGGGACTTTGTCTCAGGAGGTTTGAACCTTACACGCTCTTTTTCCCTGCAAGCGTAAAACCTGCGCAAACAGTTTTTGGCGACCACAGTGGGAGAATTGGTGTAAACAGAGTGGAGATGCCTCCGAAAAGAAACAATCAGACTGGCTCAACTACGGAGGAATGAGGACTAGAACAAACCAACCAGCCCAACGTCCCAGCCATAGTGGGTCAATTCGAGGGTCTAGCAGATGCCAGCCGATACGAATCTATGAGGGAGCTCAACCCTAACGCGATGCGTGCATTGTTTGGCGAATTCACACAGGATGTCGTCGAACAGGTTGGTTAGGCTCCAAAACGCGCATGTTATAGACAAATTGTATCGACTAGCAATTCACATTACGAGAATATGGCCAAACACTAAGTTCGATAAATGAATTGATGGCCAAATGTGCAAACGGCGGAACAGCACTGTCGTGGGCTACGCCTCTCCCTGCGCCAAGCAGTCAAGAGGCTAGTCCTAGTAGTGTTCCTTCACAAGGGACCAATATCCATATGGTTCCCAGGGGAGGGATAAGCCCTGGATGGAATGGCTCACAATTGGGGCCAAACATTCACCGAGGGCCAAACATGGCTCAACATGAAATTGTGATGCCTCAGGGTGTCCAAACTTCTCACGGACAGAATCACGATTATGTCCCACTCTTGAGAGGGCCGCAACGCCTCTCATAGCCGTGCCATTTAATGGTAATGATATGCTAAGAGAGCAAATGACCGAAATCCTACAAAACCAATTCGGTCTAGCATATGGCCAATTCGGACAAGATATCGGAAACTTTACCCTGATTTGGTTGATATGGCTTACCCGTGGCCGAGAAATTACAAGATACCAGATTTTACCCTCTTTACGGGGTTTATGGAAGTTTCCACTATGGAACACATAAGACGCTTTACCCTTCAGTGTGGGGAAGTCAATGATTTCCACAGACTAAGGTTGTTTCATTGCTCTTTATCAGGGGTGGCTTTCTCCTGGTACGTTAGTTTACCAGCCAATTCAGTAGAAAGTTGGCAGCAAATGGAGCAATTGTTCCATGCGTAATTTTATAAGGCCGAATCTGAAGTGGCCTTAGCTGATTTGGCAAATTTAAGATAATTTCCATGGGAATGGGCCGAAACATTTTTACAACGATTCAAGGTGGCCCGAGGCCGATGTTACGTGCCTTTGCCCGAAAAGGAATTCGTGAGAATGGCTCAAGGATGCCTGAATCTCGACCTGAAGAAGAAATTCAGGATCGTGAGTTTTGGGACCTTCCCCAGCTCACCACCAGTGTGGTGCGCTACGAGCGACTATTACGAGAGAAGAGGAGCAAATAAAGAATTCGAGCAAATGGACGTATTATAGAAAAAATGACTATGAGATGGGCGAAGTGGACGCCGACTCGGCCGATTTATGTTTGGCCGAATTGGTGAAAGGGAAGCCTTACATCTGCAAAGCGTGGGCGGAACCCCAGACTAATGAAACAAATGATAAAAAGAACAGGAAATTCTCCTTTGACATCACTAAAGTTGACGCTATATTCGACCAATTGTACAAAGACAAGCAAATCAGCTTGAGCGACAGACACACGTTGCCAACAACCGAGCAAATTGGCAGTAAAAAATATTATAATGGCACAATGCATGGTCTCATAAACTAACAATTGCCTTGTTTTTTGCAATGTCTTGCAGGATGCCATAGAGTCCGGACGAATTACGTTCGAGAAGAAAATGGCAGTAGACACCAACCCTTTCCCAAAATCGACGGAGTTAAATATGATTAATCCAGACCTTACAAAGATGAACCGGCCGAGGGTAAAGGTGGTACTAGATGAAGAACAACACCACCACCGCCGCCCAAGCGCACTAGAAAGAATCAAGGAACCTGTAGAACGAAGGGACAAGAAAGACATTTGCGCGAGGTGCAAGAACACCATTGAGTGGATGAAGGAGTTAGAAGACACCTGCGAGATGTCTGTGAAGGGAGAATCGTCCTGGCAGCCACGAACTTTTGCACCAAGGTTCTATGGAGAGAACTCAAACTTCGTCCAAAATGTGGGGACTTTTCGGCCAAAGATCCATCGGCCCAACGTGTGGCACTCATACCAAAAGACACACCCAAGACAACAGGCACACTCAGAACAACGGGCGAATAAAAATTATCCTCCCGTGGACGAGATGACAAGGAAACAGTTGAGGAGACACCAAAGAAACTACGATCGCATGATGCGCCGACAGAATGAAGCAAAGGCTACCACTAGCCGTAGCCCTCACGCCATGGAAAAATCAAAAGATAGCGAGAAAGTACGGGACGAGAAAAAAAAAGATAGTGACAAGTTGTGATTAACACACTAAGCTTAATAGAAGAAAGCGGGACAAAACCAACAATGAAGAGCCTCCCATCGTCATTCAATTCGGAAGCATGCCACCAATCGTGGCGAATCACTACTTATTGCCCAGAGAATTCCGAGGAGATGATAATAGAGAAGCTGGACCGAGCGAGGACGTTTACGAAGGAAATAAGACTGAATTTACGGCACTTGCAATAACGGACATGGATACTGTAGACCGGGAAGCCGAGGATGAAGAACTGATGGATATCAAAGAAGAGATCGACATTAGGATAGAAGCTAGAAGAATGGGAATTTCGCAGAATCGGCTTCTTAA
>SKCR01042466.1:0-54051 GCA_019454045.1 Zanthoxylum bungeanum
TTTTCCACAACGACTTCAGAAAAACAAACTGGGACAAGCAGTTTGCTCGATTCCTGGAGGTGTTCAAAAAGCTTCACATCAAGATCCCATTCGCAGAAGCGTTGGAAGAAATGCCCAGCTATGTTAAATTCATGAAAGACATTCTTTCACGAAAACGAAGATTGGGAGATTATGAGACAGTAGCATTGACGGAAGAATGCAGTGCCATTATTCAGAGGAAACTTCCCCCGAAGTTGAAAGATCCTGGCAGTTTCACTGTCCCAAGCACCATTGGAGAACACTATATCGGTAAGGCTTTATGTGACTTAGGTGCAAGTGTTAATTTGATGCCTTTTCTATTTACAGGAAACTGCAAATTGGAGAAGCAATGCCTACCTCAGTCTCATTACAACTTGCTGATCGAACGCTCGCATTTCCAAGAGGTGTGGTTGAAGATGTGCTGGTCAAAGTCGACAAACTCATTCTTCCAGTAGATTTCATTATCCTTGACATGGAAGAAGACAAGATGTGGCCTATCATCCTTTGAATACCATTCTTGGCGACAGGACGAACTGTGATTGATGTACAAAAAGGAGAACTAACCATGAAAGTTCAGGACCAAGAAGTTACTTTCAATGTTTTCAAAGCCATGAAAATTCCCGAGCGAGATGAAAAGGAAGAAGAATGCTTCAGAGTTGATGTTGTTGATAGTATCGTTCAAGATACTGAGCTAAATCCCACGGATACACTTGAAGCTTGCATCACCAACATGACTGACAACGAGCTAGATGCTGAAATCCTGGAATGTATCAACTACCTTGACAAACTATTCCGATTCAATCAACACCACCAGTTGAAAGCTTGGAATTGCCAAAGAAAGATCGAATCAAGCCTTCGATTGAAGAAACCACCACAGTTGGAGCTGAAGTTACTTCCGAGCCATCTCAGGTATGCATTTCTTGGAAAACTCTTCTCAATTACCTGTTATTATTTCTCTTTCACTAACATTGGAGCAGGAAGAAAAGTTTCTGAGAGTATTATGAGAGCACAAAAGAGCCATTGGCTGGACTATAACAGAAATTCGAGGCATTAGTCCATCATTTTGCATGCACAAGATCTGATGAATAATGAGTACAACCCCACAGTAGAACATCAACGGAGACTCAATCCAATCATGAAGGAGGTCGTAAAGAAAGAAATAATCAAATGGTTAGATGCTGGCATTCATTTACCCCATCTCATATAGTACTTGGTGAGTCCTATGCAGTGTGTGCCGAAGAAAAGAGGAATCACTGTGGTTACCAATTGAAAAAGAACGAGCTAATCCCCAACCAGAACGATGACTGGATGGAGAGTATGCATGGACTACCGAAAGCTGAACAAAGCAACTGTTGGGGTTGGTTTTATTGGGAATTACAAGGTTAGCGCAGCGGAACGCGGAAAAACGATTTTTCGATTTCAAAATTTTTCTTGGAACAATTAAATAAACAATTTTATTTAATTATCCAATACTTAAATTATGAAATATAACCCAAGAAATCATATTTCTTTTAATTATAAAATTACCCCAAACTTTTGCAAATTAATTATTTTGTTTTAAATATGTCAATTACATATTTAATTAATTCCAAATTAACCCAAAAATAATTTTACAAGTTTTGCAACAAAACCAGAATATTTTCCAGAATTGCGCCAACGCCCAGTTTTTTCTGGAATTTATAAAACAACCCAAAACTTTAGTTAATTGCAATTTGGCCCAATTTGTTCAAAACATATCAAGATCAAATCCAATTAATCCCAAATTTTACATGCATCAAATATACATCAAATTAAAGCTTATATATGAAAAGCCCCAAAATTTGAGTGGGTTTGGAACCCTAATTTCATAAATCACTCAAATTGGCAATTTACACTAAATTATAAAATTCAATACTTTAATCTTCAAATTACTACACCAATTAATTCTCACCATCATGAAATTAATCAAGAACAATTCTAGGCTAATTATGAATGGCTAATTAACTCTAGAATAGCAACTTTAATTTTCTAATTAATTTATTAAGCTTAATTACATTAATAAGCAAATAAATTAATTCTACATGCTTAAACACATCCAACAAGCATCCAACAATTTTAATTACAAACTAAAAGATAGAGGCATGTTCTTAAAACACAATTGAAGCTAAGAATTTTTGAAACATTTTTCATGTAAGAAAAATGTGAAAAGAACTTACAAAATCAAGCCTTTTTGCCTTTGTTTTTCCTTCTTTTCTTTTCTTCACCAAAATGCTCTCAATTCTTTGTTTCTAATTTTTGTTGATCTTGCGTGAGTGATTGAAAATGAAACAAAACCATTTTTTTGTATCACTTTCCAACTTGCCGATTTTTGAACAATTAATAAATAACATTTATTTAATTTTGTTCAAAAACAATTGGCACACATATTTGTTAATAAAGTTAACACTTTGACTTTAATAAAGAGATCAAAATGTGTTCCAATGAAACCATGCCATTTCCAACTTTAATAAAGTTAAATCATTACTTAAGATATTTATTTTATAAATTAATTTAATTATTTAACAATTAAATAATTAATTAATAAATTTAAATATCTTGAATATATGTATTATATTTACAATAAATATCTCAAATACATATATTAATGATATAAGTCAAATATCACAATTTGATATTTTATTAATGTGTATTTAATAAAATCAAGTATTAAATAAAATACACATCAATATTGGAAATGACCGATAGGTCCCGATTGCATGTATTTTTCGTTTAACCATTAAACGAGTTATAAATAATCAGTATTATTCATAACAGTTGCCCTAGTGCTCTACGAGTAAATTTCATTAGTGAGACTCTCTAGATTCAGGCATATCCGTCACGAAATCAAATTACGTGTCCATAATTCACCCACCCGTAAATTATGACGAACACGGATAAACTCACTGAATCATACAGGTCGAGGTCACTGCATACGTATAATCCATCCGTCACAGGTATCCGGATTAATCCAGAGATATAGATACAAACGTCAAATCTCTATAGATATAATCACGTCGACGTTTCTATTAGCAATCCCTCAAATAACACTTAGAACTAATTTCTACAGTGTACCACGGGCCCATGGATTTAACAGATTGCTAATACCATATTGAATACCTATACTCTGTACACAGAGCTGACAGATCCTATCTTGATACACACAGGATATCCTGAGCATCAGTCCACACCCAACGAACAGGCGGAGGTCTGATCTAAATAGATCGGTGACGTGACTGCCATCTAAGTGTGGAGGATAACTCAGATATCCACAGTGGTATCTCAAGTCAAAGAATCACTATGCTCACTCAACCCGAGAAGATTCTTATTGACGTTGGTGTACCATCCATTAAGAATCTTCGGTGAGTCGTTCAGTGTTTATCCGCTATAAACACCTACACGTCTATACGAGTCTCCAAGACTCATGGTTCAATGAGAAACCATCGAATCCAAGATTCCAATATACGACATGTACCAGTCTCTACGGGTTTACTTTACTGACCAAGTAGTGTAAACCTTGACCGGGAACTGTCTAAGAATGACAACGTCATGATACAACTCAATGTCAGTTGCGATGCTTTTGCAACAGTATCATAACTAATCATTCTAAGGTCGGTTACGTCTTTACCATATAAAAGAAGAAGTTATATAAAAGAAACTGTTCATTTTATTCATAATAAAACGTTACATTAGTATTTACATTAAATACATAATAAAATTGGCGCTCGGAGCACCAACCCTAACAAAATCTCCCACTTGCTCTAGTGCCAATATCGATTGTATCTAATACCCATCGACTCCACATGTTATCAAATAACTTCGGAGGTATGGCCTTCGTAAGCGGGTCTGCTACATTATCTTCACGGTACTTGCTACACTTCACATGCTACATTATCTTCACTCGGTACCTTGCACACAATACCCCCTCGCGACACAATCTCTCGAATGATGTGGTACTTTCGTTCCACATGCTTCGACTTCTGATGCGCCTTTGGTTCCTTTGCTTGTGCAATGGCTCCAGTATTATCACAGTATAACGGAATCAGATTCTCGATACTTGGGACTACTCCCAATTCTGTGATAAAGTTCCTAACCCATACAGCTTCCTTTGCAGCTTCTGAAGCTGCAATATATTCCGCCTCTGTGGTGGAATCAGCTGTTGACCCCTGTTTGGAACTCTTCCAACAAACTGCACCACCGTTAAGGGTAAACACGAATCCTGATGTAGACTTTCTATCATCAGGATCCGATTGGAAATCGGAATCCGTATACCCATTAACTTGCAGTTCGTTTCCTCCATAAATTATAAACTTATCCTTAGTACCTTTAAGATACTTTAGGATATGTTTAATGGCCATCCAATGGTCATTTCCTGGATTGGACTGATATCTGCTCGTCACACTAACTGCGAAGCTGATATCAGGCCTAGTACATAACATGGCATACATGATGCTGCCCAAACACGAAGCATAAGGTTGATTAGACATTCTAATCTTCTCATCTTCTGTTTGCGGACACATCTTCTTCGAAAGATGTAAGCCATGTCTGAACGGTATGTTTGCTGTCTTACAGTTACCAAAATTATACCGTTCTAAGATCTTATCTATGTACGTTGATTGGGATAACCCAATAAGCTTCCTTTGTCTATCTCTATAGAGTTTTATGCCCAAGACATAAGAAGCCTCACCCAGGTCCTTCATGGAGAAATTCTTACAGAGGTAAGCGTTGACGCCTTGCATCATCCAATATCATTCCCAATGATAAGGATGTCATCAACATAGAGAATTAAAAATACCACCATACTGCCACTGGCCTTCTGATACACACAAGATTCTTCCGAATTCTTGAGAAAACCAGACAATTTGATTATCTCGTCGAATCGAAGATTCCAACTTCGTGAAGCCTGTTTAAGTCCATAAATGGACTTCTTCAGCTTACATACCATGCCCGAGTTCTCGCTGGATGCAAAACCTTCCGGTTGTTCCATATAGATTTCTTCATCAAGAAATCCATTTAGAAAAGCCGTTTTGACATCCATTTGCCAAATCTCGTAATCATGATATGCGGCAATTGACAATAAAATCCTGATGGACTTTAGCATGGCAACTGGAGAAAAAGTTTCATCGTAGTCGACTCCAGGTCGCTGCGAGTAACCTTTAGCTACCAGTCGGGCCTTAAAGGTTTCAACCTTTCCATCGGGCCCTCGCTTCCTCTTGTAAATCCATTTACAACCGATAGGAACAATTCCTTCGGGAAGCGGAACCAAGTTCCAAACTTGATTCTCATACATTGAGTCCATCTCGGATTTCATGGCGTCTTGCCACTTCACGGAGTCGATGTCCAACATCGATTCTCTATAGGTAAAAGGGTCAGTCTCTTCTAATAAGAGAACATCGAGACTCTTTTCTTGTATCAAATACAAGCGTTCAGGAGGTCTAGATACCCTTTGTGACCTACGGAGTGTGTGTGTTGAAGGTTCTCCATCTTCTTGAACTACAGGTTCCTCATTAGTTCGTTGGTTCCAGGTTGTACTTCATCAAGTTCAACCTGTCTATGATCACCACCTTCAGCCAAAAATTCTATTTCTAGAAATTTTGCGAAGCGAGCTACGAACACATTTCGATGCTCGGTATCATAGAAACAAATATCCTTTCGTATTTGAAGGATATCCAACAAACCTAAACTTCTGCCCTCGAGGCAAAAGCTTATCTTGCTGAGCCATCCTAACATAAGTAGGACACCCTCAAATCTTAATATAATTAAGATTTGGTTTCCTACCGTCCATATCTCATACAGAGTCGTAGGAACAGCCTTGGAAGGAATCTTGTTCAAAAGATGTGCGGCAGTTAAAAGAGCATAACCCCATAAATAATAGGGTAAATCTGTATAACTCAACATCGATCGGACCATATCTAATAAAGTCTGATTTCTCCTCTCAGATACTCCATTATGTTGCGGAGTACCGGGAGGAGTATATTGAGCGAGAATCCATTCTCCTTTAAATAATCAGTGAACTCTCCACTCATATATTCACCGCCTCGATCAGATCGAAGGCATTTAATATATTGACCAGTTTGTTTCTCAACTTCATTTCGGAATTCTTTGAACTTTCAAAGGTTTCCGATTTATGTCTCATCAAATAGACATAACCGTACCGTGACAGATCATCGGTAAAGGTGACGAAGTAAGAAAAGCCATTGTGAGCAGTTTGACTTAAGGACCACATACATCAGAATGTACGAGTTCCAACAAGTCACTGGCTCGGTGTCCAACGCCTGAAAATGGGGCTTTGGTCATTTTACCCTGAATACAAGATTTGCAAGTTGGATAAGGTTCAATGGTGAGATCATGTATCAAACCATTCTTAACCAATTGGGTTAGGTGTTTCACGCCTATATGACCTAACCTCATATGTCAGAGTTCAGTATTATTTATATCAGATTGTTTACGTTTATTTATTCCAGTATTAAAAATATCTTATGAGGTACGCAATATGTAATGACCATGCTTATTTGGACAACAAAGGATCTGAATATTACAACTATCATATAAATACAAAGAACGATTCTTAATATTTACATTATAACCTTCAGTATCTAATACAAAAATGGACATAATATTCGCCACACATCCTGGCACAAAATAGCAGTCATGCAACAAAAGTCTCCCACTGGGTAAGGGAATCTCACATAAGCCCACTGCAACTGCATCCAGAGAGTCGCCACTCCCGAACCGCAACTGCATCTCCCCAGATTTCAGCCGTCTACTTCCCGTCAGCACCTGCAACGTATTGCAAATGTGAATAGGACAAGCAGAATCCAAAATCCAATTAGATGTAATAGCTTCACAAGCCAAAGAGATATCAATAATAGGAAAAATAAAAGTACCTGATGTCGATGCTCTTTCCTTCCTGAGTTGCGCAAGATAGTCCGGGCGGGCAGTTACGTTTCCAGTGCCCGACTTTCTGGCAGTGGTGGCACTTGTCTTCAGAAGCTCTCTTGGGCTTCGCCGTCTTACCCTGCGGAGGAATATTGAAACCCTTCTTTTTCTTTCCTTTAAACTTCTTCCCCTTCGACTTGGATTGGGAAGAAGCGGAAAGTGAAGTGGGTTTCGGAAGGCGAGTCGGAACTCCCTTCCTTAAATCTTCCTCTGCTGTGAGAAGCATCCTATGCAACTCACGGTAAGAACAGTGAATCCCATTCATGTTGAAGTACATGACGAACTGGCGATATGAAGCCGGGAGTGAACCGAGAATGACACTACGCCAAGAGTCTCATTCAGAGGGAAATCCTGTCGCCTCAACTGCTCGATCAAATCGATCAAGTGAAGCACATGCGGGCTCACAGCCTGCCCCTCATCAAGTTTAGAATGGAACAATTCCATCGAAACTTTATGAACAATGACCTGTTCCTGGTTCATGAACGATTCACGAAGTTGTGTCATCATGCTATATGCATCGTGCATCTCCCAATAAGTCTTCTTAAGCTCAGAAGAAAGAGAACTCAAGATGAATGATTTAACCCTTAAATCATCATCCTTCCATCGCTGGAAAGTCTCACGTTCTTCAGGTAATGCATCGGGTGATATAGCAAGCGGTAATGGACCTTCCAAAATATACCCCAGTTTCTCGGAATTGAGGACAATCCTCAAGTCATATCCCAATCCGCAAAGTTTTCTGCGCCTTTCAGTTTGTTCGTATCAAGCATACGTGCAAAAGGATTGGGTGGAGGTGCCGCCATCGCAAATCTATCAAATAGACAGCGAAACAACGGTCAGTAAATAAGCAGATAAAAGATTATAACAGTTTCATAATATATCATAAAGCATTAACTAGATCATGGATTTTTAATCTAAAAATGCCCCTCCCACTATTTCATGCAATACTGTAATCCCCAAACAGAATACAAAACATGCGATAATCAAATCATAACATAATAGTGAAAGGTGGACCCCATGAATATATTTCAGCTCACAGCTTTGGCACGTTCTCGCCTACGTATATTCATTTAGGTAGACAACAAATTGTCGATCACTCAATAGTGACTCCTGGGTTTTCGGTCCTGGTCGTTTCTCGTTGTGACAGCTTTGGCACGTTCACAAGGAGGCGTACCAAGGTCAAACTTGTCAATGATGAATTCAAGATACTTACGTAACCCTGACAGCTTTGGCACGTTCAGGATTCCGCTTTCGCTTGAATTCACCTAATATCAAATATACGGTACAGATAAATTTCTACCGGCCATATCCTCACAGCTTTGGCACGTTCTCGGATATAGTCGTAGAAAATTTACCGATAAGCGGTATTGACAAGACGGACCGATTAATATACATCAAATACATATTAATTATAAACCTTATTTTAAATAGGGATTTTCCGCTAAAGATGTATTAATTTATTTAATCAAATTAAATAAGTACAACATGCATTAAAGTCAAGATTAAAGTCAATATTGAATTTTCAAGGCATAATCATATATCGGGGTTCCAGAATCAGACTCGCTCTGATACCATTTTGTTGGTGTTTTATTGGGAATTACAAGGTTAGCGCAGCGGACGCGGAAAAACGATTTTTCCGATTTCAAAATTTTTTCTTGGAACAATTAAATAAACTAATTTATTTAATTACCAATACTTAAATTATGAAATATAACCCAAGAAATCATATTTCTTTTAATTACAAAATTACCCCAAACTTTTGCAAATTAAATTTTGGTTTTAAATATGTCAATTACATATTTAATTAATTCCAAATTAACCCAAAAATAATTTTACAAGTTTTGCAACAAAACCAGAATATTTCCAGAATTGCGCCAACAGCCCAGTTTTTCTGGAATTATAAAACAGCCCAAAACTTTAGTTAATTGCAATTTGGCCCAATTTGTTCAAAACATATCAAGATCAAATCCAATTAATCCCAAATTTTACATGCATCAAATATACATCAAATAAAGCTTATATATGAAAAGCCCCAAAATTTGAGTGGGTTTGGAACCCTAATTTCATAAATCACTCAAATTGGCAATTTACACTAAATTACTAAAATTCAATACTTTAATCTTCAAATTACTACACCAATTAATTCTCACCATCATGAAATTAATCAGAAACAATTCTAGGCTAATTATGAATGGCTAATTAACTCTAGAATAGCAACTTTAATTTTCTAATTAATTTATTAAGCTTAATTACATTAATAAGCAAATAAATTAATTCTACATGCTAAACACATCCAACAAGCATCCAATAATTTTAATTACAAACTAAAAGAATAGAGGCATGTTCTTAACAGCACAATTGAAGCTAAGAATTTTTGAAACATTTTTCATGTAAGAAAATGTGAAAAGAACTTACAAAATCAAGCCTTTTTGCCTTTGTTTTTCCTTCTTTTCTTTTCTTCACCAAATGCTCTCAATTCTTTTTTTCTAATTTTTGTTGATCTGCGTGAGTGATTGAAAATGAACAAAAACCAATTTTTTGTATCACTTTCCAACTTGCCGATTTTTGTAACAATTAATTAAATAACATTTATTTTAATTTTGTTCAAAAACAATTGGCACACATATTTGTTAATAAAAGTTAACACTTTGACTTTAATAAAGAGATCAAAATGTGTTCCAATGAAACCATGCCATTTCAACTTTAAAAAAGTTAAAATCATTACTTAAGATATTTATTTTATAAATTAATTTAATTATTTAACAATTAAATAATTAATTAATAAATTTAATATCTTGAATATATGTATTTTATTTACAATAAATATCTCAAATACATATATTAATGATATAAGTCAAAATATCAATTTGATATTTTATTAATGTGTATTTAATAAAATCAAGTATTAAATAAAATACACATCAATATTAGAAATGACCGATGTCCTGGCCAAAATTGGGCAAGGGGCAAATACATCTTTTCTTCGAACCCAGAGTACCAATGAAACTCATAGACTGAGGCCCAACTTAGAGAGTTTAACACTATTCTAGAAAGCCCAAAGCAGAACCCAAAACCTTATACTATTTGCACATAAGGCTACACACACAAAGCCAAACCAAGAAACAGAATATAAACATACCTTAAATCATTACCACACTATTCCACCTTTTACTAAACATAACATATATCCTCTACATGCTGAGATTTTGATCACTAAATAATTATATCTTAATCACGTTGTGACTTACCTCCATGTGCTAACTAAAAGGTAGTATTTTTGGCCTATAAATGGAAGCATGATTCAAGCTAAAGAGGGCATTCAACTCAGAGTTCTTCAATTCAGGCTCATTTCTTACAAGCCTCTGTCTCTGACACTAGCTCTCTCAGAGTTCTCCATCCCCCTTATACACTTACCACCGCCCTCATGGCAACCCAAAGAATTCAAGGTAACATCAGACCTTGCTTTCATATTTTTTACTGCTCATTTCATACTACTAACTTGACGCGTCGGAGTGCCCCACCCGGGTACCTACTCCCACCCCGGTGGGTAATAATCTGACCTCCTCCCGCTCCATTCTACCTTTGTTTTGACACAGGATCGCTAGTGCCCCAACCTCCCAAATTCTCGATTGTGGACCCTCGGCTGAAATCCCAGCATCCAAAATTTGGCGCCCACCGTGGGGCCCTAGCGATCTATTCCAGGCGTAGCAGGCAGATAGTTTCACAACTATCAAAAGCACAATCATTCATGGCTTCTAGTAATGAACAAACACCACACCAGTCCAGCTAGCCATCACAGCTCGCCATGTATCCAGGATAGATGCAAAGCTTTGGAATGAGGAAAACAAAACCATACGAAACTCCTCACAATAAACCTTCAAAAAAACAGTTTGAGTTAATTTCATCCACATCTCAGCATCTTAATACCCCAGATCAACCCAACAACCATGCCACTCCATCTAATCTATTGGGAGCATTAACGAAAGTGGCAGATGACAATCCATCAAATGTGGCCGGCCAGAGGAACTTACCAATTCCCCAATCGACCAGGCACAACAAGTTGCGCCCCCCATGAGGAGGGAAATGATGGATTTTAAATCGGCCGTTATGTCCAGCTAATTCCAGCATCACTACCAGATGAAATTCCAATAAGAAAAAGCAGAGCCATGAACTATTTCTGACCTCATTCTTGGAGACCATCACATCTGTCGAGCTGCCACGAAAAAATTCAGTCCACCCTGATATGAAGTTGTATGACGGATCCACTGATCCAGACGACCATGTTATTCATCACTATCCAAATACAAAATGATTTTCAACTGGCCTGCCTCCTCACCAATGGGAGGCTGAGATGTGCAGAGGATTTTGGAAAACTAATTAGCAGGTCCAGCCCTTACCTAGTTCATCAATCTTCCATACAGATCCATTAAATCATATCAACAGGCTAGCAGACAAATTCGTTGAACATTTCGCAGCTCTTGCAAGCTTGAGAAAAAACTACTGACGACCTCAACGCTATCAACAACGAATGGGGGAATCCTTGCCGAAGCTATGTGGCTCGCTTCAAACAAGGAATGATGACATATTCAAGACTTTCTTCTTCATCAGCCAACAGCTGTGGGAAGCTTTCAGAAAACGGGTTACTCTCTGAGAGTGGACTCTACAAAAAATTAACCAAATTCCGATGTTACACAATGGACCAAGCCATGGATGAGAGCACGCCTAAATAGAAATCAGGTGGGAAGAATATAAGAGGAATAGAATGGAAAAGGACGTACCTCCAACTTCAGAATGAAAGAATTCATCTGCTTCCAAACGACATATAAGAATTCGCAAAGATGATACATAGTCATCTTTCAGAGATGAGAAGAATCATTAAAGAAAAGACATCAACTTCCCACCGTAGAGATTTTGATCGATGACCTCTTACAATACTAGAGCCCATGAGGGAGCTCTCAGTAAACAAACCGAGACTGACCTAGACTACACAATTTTCTATTTCCCCATGAGAATTGGTTTCATCTTAAGAAGTTGGAAGCTGAAATGAGGTGAGATGGCCCCCACGTAATAGAGAAAGTTCCAAGAAGAAGGACATCAGAATGGTGTGCGAATTTCCATCGGACTACGCAGCCATACTACAGCTGAATGCGTTAGCATTGAGGTGTGGAGGTCCTGGAGCTACTGAATGAATAAGAGGTTTCTGAGGGATTTACTTACAAAGAAAGGAAAAGCTACTTTAGCCCAAGATAGCACGAGAAACGAGAAGAGACGCCACAACCGGGACGCTCACTCAATTCCACCTCCAGCAAATGAAAAATATGGTGAATTTCTCATTCAGGGGGATCGGAAGTCAGTGGAGTTTCTCTACTCAGCAGCACTAAACGACATACCAGGGCAGTCATGATGAACATTCCTCACTCTACAATGTCCTTGGAGAGGATGTTTACTGACCTGAAGATGGAATTTCCAGACGACAGCGACTCTGATGAAATGAATCCACATCATGATGTTTTGGTGATTTCCTTTTAAGTGGTGAATTTTATGATTTAAACGAGTACTAGTGGACACAAGCTCTTCAGCCAACACCATCTCGCAGCGGCCCTACGCAGACATGGGAACCGAGCTGCAGAAAATAAACAGGCAAACAATGGTGTTAATTGGGTTCAGTGGTGAACAAAAATTCACCATTGGAGAAATAATCCTTCCAGTCTACGCATGAGGAATCAACAAGATGACTACTTTCTTAGTCTTAGATTGTCCATCAGCCTACAATCTTATCATTGGTAGACCATGGATTCATGAAATGAGAGCAGTATCATCACTTATCACCAAGTTCTGAAATTCCCTACAAAATAGGGGATTCAAGAAATAAGGGGAGACATGGCTACTTCAAGAGGTTGCAACCAGACGACACAGAAAGCCAAAATTCATTCCACATAGCAATTACAGAACAGACCTCATTCTTTGGAGCCGACACTTCCGAATATTGAAGAACTTGATGAGGTCCAAATTCATACTGAACTTGCAGATCACAAGACGCAAGTAGGAGCAAACTTGGACCCCAAGCTACAAGCAGACTTGATTGATTTTTTACAAAAACGACACAACCAATTCGCATGGTCACACAAAGACATGACTGGGATCGACCCTGGATTGATTACCCATCAGCTCCATGTGGATCCAGACTACCCTCCTACCAGACAAAAAAGGAGAAAATTCGCCCCAAAGAGGAATCAAATTATCGATGAAGAAGTTCAAAAATTACTTCAGAATGGTGTCATCAAGGAAGTCCAATTCCCAGAATGGCTAGCCAATGTGGTAGTGGTGCAAAAGAAGAATGGAAAATGGTGAGTCTGTATTGATTTCACAGACCTAAGCAAAGCATGCTCGAAGGACTCGTTCCCACTACCTCACATCGATTCATTGGTTGATGCTACAGCCGGACATGAATTGTTGAGTTTTATGGACGCATATTCAGGCTATAATCAAATCCTCATGCATCCAGAAGATCAAGATAATAATGCTTTTATCACCAATATAGGAATTTTTTGTTACAAGGTAATGCCCTTCAGCCTCAAAAACGCTGGAGCCACCTACCAACAAATGGTCAACAAAATGTTCTCTAAAAATCTTGGGAAAACAATGGAAGTCTACATAGATGACATGCTGGTGAAGTCTTCAAAATCAGAACAACATCTAGAGCACTTGGGAGAAGCATTCAACATAATGAACAAATATGGGATGAAGCTGAACCCAACTAAATGTGCATTTGGAGTCGCTTCAGGGAAATTCTTGGGATATGTTGTCACACGACGAGGTATAGAAGCAAATCCAGACCAAATCAAATCCATACTTGAAATTCCCTCTCCTACTAGCCCGAAAGATGCCATGCGACTTGCCGGGAGAATTGTAGCTTTAAACAGATTCATCGCCAAATCAACAGACAAGAGTTTTTTGTTCTTCTCAGCAATTAAAAGAGCAAAAACTTTTGAATGGACTCCAACCTGTGAAGAGGCTCTAAAAGATCTCAAGCGATATTTGACAACTCCCCCTTTGTTGAAACCACTCGACAGTGAAAGACTTTTCCTATACTTGGGAGTCTCGGAACAAGCAGTAAGTGCTGTCTTGATCAGAGAAGAGAATGAGATGCAACTTCTAGTCTACTATGTAAGCAAGGCATTACTTGATGCGGAGTCCCGCTATTCCCAAATGGAAAAACTGGTGTTGGCTTTAGTAATGGCAGCAAGGAAGCTACGACCCTACTTTCAAGGGCATCCAATCACAGTTTATTCAATATACCCTCTGAGGAGCATACTGCATAAACCGGAATTATCTGGAAGATTAACAAAATGGGCAGTGGAGCTGGGAGAACACGACATCACTTATCTACCCAGAACGGTAATCAAGTCTCAGGCCTTAGCTGATTTCTGTCCCAGCCTAAATATTACAACAAATGTAGAGGTAAATTCAATCCTGGCGACATCATCTTGGAAGCTTTCAGTAGACGATTCCAGTAATAAGAAAGGATGCGGTCTAGGGGTTGTAATCACTTCTTCTGACGGTGATATACTACGACAAGCAATCAAATGTGGTTTCAGGGTTACAAACAATGAAGCAGAGTATGAGGCATTAATAGCAGGTCTCAGCTTAGCTAGTGAACTTGGAGCAAAGAAGATAGAAGTGAAATTAGATTCTCAATTGATTGTCAACAAATTCCATGGTTCATATCAAGCAAGAGACCCTCAAATGGCATTACTTGCAGAAGGTGAAAGAAATCCAGTCGACATTTCAAAACTAACGATAACTCAAGTCCCAAGAAGTGAGAATTCTCAAGCGGATGTGTTGGCTACTCTTGGATCAACAATGCACGGGGATAAACCTCAATCTATTCAAGTAGTATACTTGAATGGCCAGCAATTTGGAAGGAGGACAAGGAGGTAAACTCCATCACTTCAGACGACTCATGGATGACACCACTTGTGAAATATCTGTAGGAGGGGCTACTTCCGGAAGATAAAACTGAAGCAAGGATAATTCAGAGGCAGGCCGCAAATTTCACCTTATTCGACGAACAGTTGCTGAAAAGGTCGTTCACAGGACCCTACTTAAAATGTCTTACTCATGAACAAGCCCAGCACGTGTTGTTAGAGCTACATGAAGGGGAATATGGAAATCATTCTGGAGGACGTACTCTTGCACCCGAGCCCATTCGACAGGGTACTATTGGCCTACCATGAGAACTGACTCGGCAGACTACACAAAGAAATGTGAGAAATGCCAGAGGTTCGCCCCAGTTTCACGCCTTCCTCCTGAGAAGCTAAATCCCATCCTATCCCCATGGCCATTCATGAAATGGGGAATGGATATTGTCGGGACACTCCCAACCTCTCCTGGACAACGAGTCTACATGCTGGCTCTAACAGATTACTTTTCAAAGTAGATTAAGGCAGACTCTTTTGCCAAGATACGAGATAAATAAGTTCAATCATTTGTCTGGAAGAACATCATATGTCGATTCGGCATTCCCAAAGAGATTATGACTGATAATGGCTCACAATTTATCAGCCATCATTTCCAAGACTTCTGCAAAAATTGGGGAATCAAATTAAGTTTTTCAACCCCTCGCTTCCCACAAGCTAATGGTCAAGCCGAGTCTTCCAACAAGACCATTTTAAACACTTTAAAGAAAAGGTTGGAAAAAGCAAAAGGAACATGGGCGGATGAACTTCCTGGAGTCTTGTGGTCCTACAGGACGACTATCTGTTCCTCAACATGAGAAACTTCTTTCTCTCTGGCGTTCGGAACAGAAGCGGTGATACCAACTGAAATGAGCATTCCATCTCCCCGCAACCAATGGCTTAGTGATGATACGAATCAACAACTTATGAATTTAAACTTGGAGACAATTGATGAATTGAGAGATCGTGCATCCGTTCGACTAGCAGCCCATCAACAAAGAATGACCAGATACTTCAATAAAAATGTCAGAAGCAGAATATTCAAGGAAGATGATTGGGTACTACGAAGAGTTTTCCAGAATACCAAAGAAATTGGAGATGGTAAATTAGGGCCAAATTGGGAAGGCCCATACGTCATCATAAAAGTTGTTGGACATGGAGCCTACAGATTAGAAACGACAGAGGGGAGACAAATTCACAACAGTTGGAACGTAATTCACCTCAAACGATTCTACCGGTAATGTATGCGTGCTTTTGTTTAAATTTGTAGATTACTACTTTATGTATTATGATTCGACAAAATAACGAAACTCGTTTGAAGTTTATCCCAAAATATCATTAAACTATTGCATTGTTCAACAAAAGGCGATTACATAAAGTTAAAATTACAAGTATTTCAAATTTCCGGAGCTTCTTCCTCCGGAATACATTCAGCAGTAATGTTAACATCAGATGCATAAATCTCTTGAACTTGTCCAGCCGGCTCAACCTCCATTCGACTCACTTCTTCATTCTTCTTATCCATCTCTTCTACTCCAGCCGCCTCCTCGGCGTCAACAGTTTCTTTCTCAGCCACTTTGGAGTCAACTTCTTCACCCTTCCCTTCTACATCACCTTCGTTGGAGGAGGAAATTCCTGCTAATAGTCGATCTTACTCTCGAATCCATTTCTGAGGTTCTCATGCGACGGTATTCCCTTCAAGGAAATCCTTCATCAGATTGCTTCGTTCTTTCATCATAGATTCAATAGCATTCCCTTCAAGTTGCTCAATCAGTTGTCCATTCTCCTTCCTTACATTGTCGAATGCATCATTATACCCTTCTATTGTAGCCTCAGAAACTTCCTTCTCCAACTTAAGAGCAGCCTTCACCTCCTTCAACTCCTTTTCCATCTCTTTATTCTTCTTTTCAAGTGTTGATTTCATCTCTGTCATCTCCTTTTTCATCGTCACAACCGACTTCTCCATCTCCCTTTGCTTCCTCTGATTTGATTCGGCATATTGCTGCATAAATAAGTTGCACTCCATTGCCTGGGAAAAATATTAGGTTAGATTTCATTCGACAACTGTAATAAAACATTTTTTTCAGTTTATTTACTTACTTGATAAGTTAGAGCCGCCGCCTTCTTCATTCTCTCGACGGGGCCAATCTTTGATAGCCTTTGTTCATCCTCCTCCAACAAAAGCTTCTTTATAAAAGGGTTAAGGCTTGATGGGTCTGAAATTGCAGTCGACCCTGATGGAATCTTGACAATTATATTGTCAATATCTTCTTCAAATGCAACTGTTTTCCTCTTTCCCCCTTTGACAACTATTTCAGTCAACTGCCCTTTAATTATGAGAGTTTCAGTCGGCACAACTTGCTGTAGTTTTGGGAACTCCACCTCTCGCTCCTTAATTTTAAGCTTCCTTGCCTTCTTACGACTCTTCAATTCATCAATTGATGATACCTTAATGGGTCCTGACATTATATCTACTGCTCATAAAATTTCCTTTGGAGTTAAAGGCTTTATAAATAATACATTTCCATATAATGCTCGAATCGACCAAGTACAGTAGAGGATTTCCAATACGTGTTTACAAAGTGCCAAAGGGGTAGATATACCTTCTGATTCGAAGATTTCTTTCCACAGTAAAGTTGCCTTTAATCTCATCTCTACCAAGACTATTCTCCAATCTCGTTGTTCGACGGGAAGAGCAAGAAGAGCTTTAGTATTAGATAAAATCTGGGGGGTTCTGTCGAACAATCTGTTTCGAAATGAACCTGCAGGACAAACAATCAACATGTTAACTTCATACGACAATCACATTCAAAAGATGTCACAAGTAAAAAGAGATGATACTCACTAATCAAACTCCAATACTCTGAGATACGACCCATTCCAGCCGATCCAAATACACCCTCACCCCTCACAAAGAAATAGTCTGACTGCCAATTTCCCCTATCATTGTTGGACGCCTCATTACTAATTGTTCCTTCTTTCGACGAAGATACAGAGTATATCTCCCTTTCTCAGTTAGGTGCTCTTTTAGGTAGTATGTATATACTACATCTTTCACCTCAAAAATACTCCTTGCTCAAAAGCCAAACATTCAATCGACATCAAGATCCCCCAAGCGTTTTGCATCAACTGTGAAAGAGCAATCCCATAATGGTCCAAAACTTCCCAAGCTAACCTCGGAATAGGGAATCTGAGCCCATCTGTAAACGGTCGTACATAAAACCCAATCCATCCGGGGATTTTGTAATCAATTCTTTCCGTCGGCAAAGGTGCTTTCAATTCCATAGAATTTGGGAATCTATACTTACACCTAATTTCCCTCAGTGATCTTTCTGTCATACGACTAGCAGGATTCTTATTCAGCAAGTTCGTTGGTTCACTAGTACTAACTGTCCCACTCGACTCTCCCACTGTGGATATAGTCCTAATTGGTATAGCATCCACGGGAATTTCAAGTGACAATACAGTAACATGCCCTTCCTCATAAAGAAGTTGACGCGACCAGTCCCTGAGAGATCTATCTTCACTCGACCCACTCGACGATTCTTCTACATATTTGTCTATTTGTGCTCCTAAGCTCTCTAGGGATTCTCCACTCAACATATTTCTATAAACCAACATACAAACAAATAATTTCTAGAAGATATATTTCCTAAAGATCAAACTCCTAAACAAAATTCCTCCAAACAACATACGACTCAGGAGATCAAAAAACCTAAAATGGCTAAGAACAACTTGAATCTACTCTATGAACATTCAATGAAAAGAAGAACAAGAGGAAAGTTTGAAGAATACCTTAGAAGTTGAAGCTTTTCTCTCCTAATTGTGGATATTTGTGAATGAAACAAATGAACCCATAAGCTCTCCCTTTATACTACAATTTGGCGCTTATTCTCCTGCCAAAAACGTACTTCGTGATTCGCATTAGGTTTTACTACATTTAATGACACGCGGAAGATCTAGAATCCTTCAATCAAGTATCGTTGAATGAAGAAAAGAATTACAAACTGGCCAGTCTCAATCAGATGCTACTCACTCACCACAACATCAACAAAATGCTTTTCACAAGTGCCTTCCTCATTTGACACGAAAACTTCAGAAATATAAATACATGTAATGTAGTCATTCGACAATACATCAAGTAAGAGGGCTTGATACACTATCTACCCTCCATTCGACATAGTACCTAAGAAAATATAGGTACCATAGTTATAGCCTCTCGACACGACATTTATGGAATTTGCACAAAAAAGTTGGCCACTCGGCACAACATATATTCGGACCAATCATTCGACACGAAATCAATAGAACACCAGAGGAAGCAGTTATATTTTGACTCAACAAGTCGAGTCAGATTGAACAAATAAACCTCTTCTAGTTCAGTCGACACTTGTCGAATGAAAGATACTCCTGAACCTTTATTGGTTCAGTCGACCGGAGACATCCCCAATGAGACTCATAACGAATCACATTGAAGACCTGGACTTCTTCGGTCCAGCTGACACATGTCGAATGAAAGGTATAAATAAACCTCTTCTGGTTCAGTCGACACTTGTCGAATGAAAGATACTCCTGAACCTTTATTTGGTTCAGTCGACCGGGGACATCCCCCATGAGATTCATAACGAATCACATTGAAGACCTGGACTTCTTCGGTCTAGCCGACACATGTCGAATGAAATGTATAAATAAACCTCTGCTGGTTCAGTCGACACTTGTCGAATGAATGATAATCCTGAAACTTCATCTGTTTCAGTCGACTGGGGACATTACCCATAGACTCATGTCGAGTCATTTGACCATTTGAACCTCTTATGTTTCATACGACGATTTTTGAATGAATGATAATCCTGAAACTTCATATGTTTCGGTCGACTGGGGACATCCCCTATAAACTCATGATTGTCGAATGAATGATAATCCTGAAACTTCATCTGTTTCAGTCGACTGGGGACATCCCCCATAGACTCATGTCGAGTCATTTGACCATTTGAACCTCTTATGTTTCATACGACGATTATCGAATGAATGATAATCCTGAAACTTCATATGTTCAAGTCGACTGGGGATATCCCCCATAGACTCTCGTCGAGTCATTTGACCATTTGAACCTCTTATGACGATTTTCGAATGAATGATAATCCTGAAACTTTATCTCATTCAATCGACAAGGAACGTCTCTTCTAGACTTCTGTCGAGTCAAATAGAAGACATATACTACTCTCATTCCAAACGAACTCAAATCATGTGCCCCTAAGTCTTCCACTTCAGTCTACCAGGGAACCAATATTGAATCATGTCGAATCAAGTTCCTCAAACATGAACCATATAAGAAACTTTGGCAACCATGTTGAACGGAATATTGACAACAGGCGACAGAAGGTAATGCTTACAGCTATGCATTCTTGACACATGCTCTTATATTTTGTTTCGTACGACACATATACAGAAATACTCTCTAAATCAAAAGACTTTTTAACTTAGAGAGTAGGGGACAAACTGTACGGGCCAAAATTGGGCCAAGGGCAAACACGTCTTTTCTTCGAACCCAAGTACCAATGAAACCTATAGACTGAGTCCCAGCTTAGAGAGTTTAACACTATTCTAGAAAGCCTAAAGCAGAACCCAAAACCTTATACTATTTACATATAAGGTTACACACACAAAGCCAAACCAAGAAACAGAATATAAACATACCTTAAATCATTACCAATTGTTTCCCTCTTTTACTAAACATAACATATATCCTCCACATGCTGAGATTTTGATCACTAAATAATTATATCTTGATCACGTTGTGGGACTTACCTCCATGTGCTAACTAAAAAGGCAGTATTTCTTGGCCTATAAATGGAAGCATGATTCAAGCTAAAGAGGGCATTCAACTCAGAGTTCTTCAATTCAGGCTTCATTTCTTACAAGCCTCTGCTCTCTGACACTAGCTCTCTCATAGTTCTCCATCCCCCTTATACACTTACCACCGCCCTCATGGCAACCCAAAGAATTCAAGGTAACATCAGACCTTGCTTTCACATTTTTACTGCTCATTTCATACTACTAACTTGAGCGTCGGAGTGCCCCCGGTACCTACCACACCGGTGGGTAGTCTACTCCCGCTCATTCTAGCTTTGTTTTGTAGGATCGCTAGTGCCCCCAACCTACAAATTCTCGATTGTGGACTTTGGCCGAAATCCAGCATCCACAACCGATAGGTCCCGATTGCATGTATTTTTCGTTTAACCATTAAACGAGTTATAAATAATCAGTATTATTCATAACAGTTGCCCTAGTGCTCTACGAGTAAATTTCATTAGTGAGACTCTCTAGATTCAGGCATATCCGTCACGAAATCAAATTATGTGTCCATAATTCACCCACCCGTAAATTATGACGAACACGGATAAACTCACTGAATCATACAGGTCGAGGTCACTGCATACGTATAATCCCTCCGTCACAGGTATCCGGATTAATCCAGAGATATAGATACAAACGTCAAATCTTTATAGATATAATCACGTCGATGTTTCTATTAGCAATCCCTCAAATAACACTTAAAACTAATTTCTACAGTGTACCACGGGCCCATTGATTTAACAGATTGCTAATACCATATTGAATACCTATACTCTGTACACAGAGCTGACGGATCATATCTTGATACAAGTCTATACGAGTCTCCAAGACTCATGGTTCAATGAGATAACATCAAAATCCAAGATTCCAATATACGACATGTACCAGTCTCTACGGGTTTAATTTACTGACCAAGTAGTGTAAACCTTGACCGAGAACTGTCTAAGAATGACAACGTCATGATACAACTCAAGGTCAGTTGCGACGTTTTTGCAACTGTATCGTAACTAATCATTCTAAGGTCGGTTACGTCTTTACCATATAAAAGAAGAAGTTATATAAAAGAAACTGTTCATTTTATTCATAATAAAACGTTACATTAGTATTTACATATAAATACATAATAAAATTGGCGCTCGGAGCACCAACCCTAACAGCAACACGAAATGACCATTTTCCGCTACCATTCATTGACCAGATGTTAGACAGACTGGCGGGACATGAGTTCTATTATTTTCTGGATGGATATTCAGGGTACAATCAGATTGCCATCACACCAGAAGACCAGGAGAAAACTACATTTACATGTCCCTATGGTACTTTTGCTTTCCGCAGAATGCCATTTGGATTATGTAATGCCCCTGCTACATTTCAGCGATGCATGATAGCCATCTTCTCAGACATGTTGGAGCAGAGTATGGAGGTTTTTATGGATGAATTTTATGTGTTTGGAGATTCTTTTGACCACTGCTTATAAAATTTGGAACATGTGTTACAAAGGTGCGAAGATACAAACCTGGTGCTCAATTGGGAGAAATGCCATTTCATGGTACAAAAGGGCATTGTTCTTGGACACCGGATCTCACAAAAAGGAATTGAGGTAGACAAAGCAAAGATTGAAACAATTGAAGAACTACCTTCGCCGACATCTGTCAAAGGGATTCGGAGCTTTCTCGGACATGCAGGTTTTTATAGGAGATTTATCAAAGACTTTTCCAATATTGCTAAACCTCTGTGCAATCTTCTAGAGAAAGATGTGCCTTTCAACTTCACCAAAGAATGCCAGAAAGCTTTTGAGATCTTAAAATAGAAGTTGATTTATGCCCCCATCATTGTAGCACCAGACTGGACCCTTCTATTTGAAGTGATGTGTGATGCTAGTGATTTTACTGTAGGAGCAGTTTTGGGACAACGCAAAGCAAAATTTTTTCACACAATTTACTACTCCAGCAGAACTTTAAATGAAGCTCAACTCAACTACACAACCACTGAAAAGGAGTTGCTCGTAGTTGTGTACGCTTTTGACAAATTCTGCTCCTATCAGCTGGGTCCCAAAGTGGTGGTCTACACAGATAATTCAGCAATCAAATACTTGATCACGAAGAAAGATGCCAAACCCAGATTGATCCATTGGATACTTCTTCTGCAAGAATTTGACGTGGAGATTCGAGATAGGAAAGGGACAGAGAATCAGGTGGCAGATCATCTATCGAGGCTCGAGAATGGAGAAATAGCTGGCAAAGATCTGTCAATCAAAGAAAATTTTCCAGATGAACAACTGTTTGCCATGAAACAGCAAGATTCCCCCTGGTATGCTGACTATGTCAACTACATTGTGTCAGCAAAATGGCCGTTGGAATGGACAACTCAGCAACATAAGAAATTCTTCAAAGAAGTCAAGCACTATGTCTGGGATGAGCCGTACATGTTCAAACGGTGTGCTGATCAATTATTGAGACGGTGTGTTCCACAGGAGGAAGTCAACAGTGTTTTGCAGCACTGTCATTCATCACCATATGGCAGACACTTCAACGGAAAGAAAACTGCAGCCAAAGTCCTACAATCAGGTTTGTTTTGGCCCACTCTTTTTAAAGATGCTTATCTTTTTTCTCTTCAATGTGACAAGTGCTAGAAAACGGGGAATATTTCAAGGAGAAATGAAGGACCGTTGCAAAACATTCTAGAAGTGGAAATATTCGATGTGTGGGGTATTGATTTCATGTGACCCTTTGTTCCATCATTCGGAAACCTGTACATCCTGGTTGTTGTAGACTACGTCTCCAAATGGGTCGAAGCAATTGCACTGCCATCCAATGATTTAAAAGTGGTGATCAAATTCCTGAAAAAGAACATTTTCACTCGGTTCGGAACACCTCGTGCAATCATCAGCGATGGTGGCACACATTTCTGTAACAGATACTTTTATGCACTCCTATCCAAATACGAAGTTACTCACAAATTTGCCACTGCTTATCAACCACAGTCAAATGGACAAGTTGAAGTTTCAAAAAGGGAAATCAAAAGAATCTTGGAGAGAACTGTTGGATCAACAAGGAAAGATTGGTCTACAAAACTAGATGATGCATTATGGGCCTATCGAATAGCTTACAAGACACCCATTGGTATGTCCCCATATCGATTGGTGTTTGGGAAAGCGTGCCATCTACCAGTTGAGCTTGAACACAAGGCGTACTAGACACTGAAGAAGTTGAATCTTGATTCACAAGCTGCAGGAGAGAAATGATTTCACCAACTCAATGAATTGGAGGAATTTCGCCTACAGGCTTATGAGAATGCCAGATTGTACAAAGAAAAGACCAAGAAATGGCATGATCGAAAAATAGTGCACAAACAGTTGAAACCAAGGCAGCAAGTGCTGTTGTACAACTCAAGGTTGAAACTTTTCCCTGGAAAGTTGAAATCAAGGTGGTCAGGTCCATTTGTGATCACTCACGTTTTTCCATATGGAGCTGTTGAGTTACTAGATCCCAACACCAACGAAACATTCAAGGTTAACAGTCAGCGTGTCAAGCACTACTGGGGAGAATCATTTGAGCGACAAAAAGAAAGTGTCACACTTTCAGATCCAGCCTAACGTTCAAGAAGTCATGTCTAGCTGACGACTTTAAACTTAGCGCTCGCAAGGAGGCAACCCATGCAATTTTTGTATATATTGTGATTTGGTGATTTAATTTTGTGTGTTTAGATTTTGCAGATTAAGTCATTTTAAGATGGAAGAAGCTCTCGCAAATCTTCACAAGCAATTTCCTTCTCTCCCTAAAAAATCTATGATGAAAGTTTACAAAGCTCGCTTGGAACGGATGAGATTACTAACGATCCATGGTCTTCCTAATGACATTCGTTGGGTAATTGAAAAACGGGTCCGATTGGCAGGTGAGTCTTCTGACTCTTTTATTTCACATTTGCCTGGTTTTGGAAGAAGCACCTATGCAAAGAAACGTAGAGCTAAGTAAATGGGTGTTTGTTACAAATGTGCACGCTGGAATTGCAATACTCGTTGTCGTTCTTTAGGAATGATGTCTGATAATCGCGAAGACAAAATTAAATTCATTATGGATGGCTTGAGTAAGAGTCTGTAGATAATATATATTCGACTCTTGAGACGCATCCCAATGGATATGTTCACATAGCCATTCGCAAATTACATACACAATTTCAAAAAGAAAGACAACAATTAAGTCTTGGGAATCTGACTCAAAAAGACCATGTTTGCCAATTTATAAGAAAATTGGATGGGAAGCTTGTCCCTGACGCATAGACGTCAATCAAGCCGCTACGTTTCTTGTACATATTATATCTCTTTGTCTTTTCCTAATAATTTTAATTTGTTTTGTTGTTTTCTTCGGCAGGATCCAGACCTTTTTGACTATCACGATTTATTTTACTGTTTAACTAATAATTGTCATTTGGCAGGTACTAGTGCTATTATTTTACTCACCATTTTCAGGTGTTATAAATTCAACTCATCATTGCACTTTTGAAGACATCTATAGTAAAACACGGAAGCCACTTCAAGAAGATGAGTTGAAAACATCTGTGTGTTTTGCGGTACTAGTGTTGGTACTAAGCCACAATACGTAGAGGCAACACAGGAATTGGGTCGAGTCTTAGCTGCAAGGAATGTGCACTTAGTATATGGCAGAGGCAATCTTGGACTAATGAGGATCGTTTCAAAGACCGTAAAGGAAGGAGGCAGTCACGTTTTGGGAATCATCCCAAAACCTTTGGCAGAGGCAAATCTTATTGAACCATCAAATGGAGAAGAGCTAATTGTGCCAGGTATGTCTAAACGACTGGTAGAAATGATTACCGTGCTGATGCTTTTATTACTTTGCCAGGTGGCTTGGGCACATTGGAGGAAATTTTTATAGGTTTATCTTGGGCGAACTTGAACATACACCAGAATTCAATTGGGCTGTTTAACGTTGATGGATTTTATGATTTTCTTTGTGTGTTTCTTGATGATGCCCGGAGAAATGGATTCGTGTCAAAACCTTTAAAAGAACTTCTCTTTACTGCCAGAACTGCTCCGGATCTAATTGATCAAATCTTAACCTATGAACCACAAATTGACCCTATCCTTTCAAAGATAAATTGGTCCGAAGACGATCGTGGTAAGAGGCGTCGGATTAATCTGGATCTTAACCTTTAATTTCCTGTGAAATTTCAGCTAACCAGGTATTATCTTATAAACTCTTCTTCTACTGTTTAAGACATTGGGGACAATGTCTAATTTTGGTTTGGGGGAGGGAATTAGTTGATAAGTACCTTATTTTTAGTTTATGTGTTGTTTTTATTTAGTCCAAAATTTTTCGAAAAATACAAAAAAATTGAAATTTTTTCAAAAAGTACAAAAATATTTTGTGTTTTTATGTTTTTTTTTGACTAAAAAGGTGAAATTGGTGAGAGATAGTTGTGTAAGGAGTTCCACTACTGAGACGTATTTCAAACCTATTTTCGAAACAAGTTAATTTTTGTTTATTTCCTTTTGAATTATTTAATTTGTAAATTCTCCATAAAACTGACTAAAATGGATCTTCATATGCTCAGTTGGCAGGTATTATCAACATACATGGTAACATACGGACATGAGCTAAAATTGAAAAGTTTATAATATTCAGTGCTCTAGTTTAATTGGAGGAAGCATCTCAAAGAGTGATGGAATAAAAAATAACAACGTCTGAGATTCGAGTTATTAAGTCTGTAAGGGTGTTTTAACACATAGTGCCCTAAAACCAACTGGTTTGAGAGTCACTGGCCCAAAGCTCGCTACATGGATCAAAGATGCTGCAAAAATATATATATCTGAAGTCTGAGTAATTAAGTCTGTAGGGGTGTCTTAACACCTGG
Source organism: Zanthoxylum bungeanum (assembly GCA_019454045.1). Taxonomy (NCBI): domain Eukaryota; kingdom Viridiplantae; phylum Streptophyta; class Magnoliopsida; order Sapindales; family Rutaceae; genus Zanthoxylum; species Zanthoxylum bungeanum. Next base: position 26,655 of record SKCR01042466.1, read on the forward strand.
TGCCCTAAAGCCAACTGGTTTGGGAGTCACCGGCCCAACACTCGCTACATAGATGGAAGATATTGTATATAAATTAAAAAAAAATCAAAAATCAAAGAAAAAATCAGAAAAATCAGAAAATTATTAAATTGCTACAAAAAGGTGTGAATTCTGATAAAACTTTAGGACAAAAATATTACTCTCTTATCAACTGCACTTATGACTGTTGTGGGCAAAAATGAGTTGTTTAATATTCTGTTGGCTGTGTATATGGAGAATGGTAAATATAATCAGAGAATTTACTTATTCGGTAATTTAGAATGAAACAAAACAACTAGTAACTTGGAGTAGAAGTTTCACCTGATTAGTCACTAACTTCTTTATTCTCTTTTCTCTAGTCTTTTTGCTTTTGTGTGCATTAGTTTCACTACATTTTTACTTTTGTAAAATGTTTGTGGGTATCATTGATGTAAACCCTCACGAGACTACAACTCGTCCACTAGGGACACCTAGGGATTTAAAGGCTTGTTGCATACGCTAAATGCAACCGTGATCCCTACGAAAGTGGCTTAGTTAAATTTTATTTTAAAGATGTTTATGTTATTTTATTCTATGTTTTGCTCGAGGACTAGTAAAATGTTAGGTTTGAGGTGTGATGAGTTGTAATTATATCATTATTTCCCACTCATTTAACTTAATATTTTTTAAAGTTTCTTGGCTTTTGTGAATATTTTGATGTGTTTTGTGCTATTGTGTAGATAAATAAAGTTTCAGGACATTGTGGAGGTGATTTGGGGCCAAAACAGTGAAAAACAGACAAAAGGACATTTTGGTAATTTGTCCGTGTCGCGACGTGCAAGCCTATGGCGTCGCGACGTCTAACATGCACCGGGTCCATGCTAACGTGCGCCGGGTCCACATGTCAGAATCTGAGAAGTTTGACTTTGCTAACGTTCGCCGTGCCACGTGTTGGAGATTCTAAGCTTCCCAAGATCAATAAACAAGCATGAAACATGAGTGAATACATTTGAGGAAGTTGCGAAATACTTACATCAATCAGTTGAACGATGCGACAAGCAACAAAATTCCATTTTCTGCCTTGTGGACTGCTCTGCAGTGAGCACTATCACAGCTCTCTGGTTTCGGCCACATCTTCAAATTTTTAGATCCAAGCTTCGTCAAACGATTCTCGGCTCATGGGTGGACTTCCATATCACCTTCGCATGTCTCTTAGTGTGCTAGCACTCAAGAAATTTGCCATAAATTTCTCACTTTTTGCTTCCCTCATGCTCGGTTTTGGTAAACCAGAAACACAGAAAATTTCAGCCCCAAAGCATGAAGAAGAAGAGAGAAATGGGATGAGAGAGAGGGAAAAAGTGTAATGATTTTTTTCTTTTAAGATTTGTGTATCTAATACACAAGTGATTTTCAAAAAATCAATTAAATCTTTTACCAAAAATCAAATGGCATTTAAGTTTGCCAACTACCACCATCAATCCATCAATCAATCAAATCAAGTGACAAGTTGTCACATCACTCAAAGTGACTAATGATTTGACGCTTGATGTGACTAATGATTTGACGCTTGATGCGACTAATGATTTGACGCTTGATTTGACTTGCGTGTCGCACTCGAATTCGAAATGCGAATGCGCTCGCAAATAATCCTGGGCTCGGTTCGCTAATTTCAAATTAACGAATTTTCCGTTGCGTCGTAATTAAATGATTGCGCCTAGCGAAGTCACTATTCACGTCGCTAACGAATTAATTCTAAATTAACTCGTTCGCCTGAATTAAAATCTAATTTTAATTCCGCGTCGAAATCCAATTTCGTTTAATATATCGAATATATTAATTTACCAATTAATTCCAATTAATCGTTCTCTCTCTCTTTAAATGATATTTTATCCCAGATAAAATATCTCCGCAATTAATCCCAGATTAATTTTCTCTCTCATCTAATTAATCCCATATTAATTAAAAGTGCAAGTCATACGTCATCGGTGAATCTTTGGGAAGCGACCCATGAGATCCCCAGATATGTTGGCAGTGAATTCGGTCGTCGGATTATCCGAACACGTAAGTACCTCGTACTACATTTATACCGATTTACAAGACAATGTTGGCTTCTAGCAAAGCGCCATGCCTACCCAATTCTCCAGAAATATCCTTACAGGAATAAAGGATCTATATCAGGCGTAGTATACATAGTATTGCGTATTTCCGTCCAGTATCGGATGATCACATGCAAGGCCTGGGGCTGGTACAGTGTCTGCCCCGTACGAAGCATATATTGGATTACGAGCAACTAGTCTCTTTAATATCGGATAATCATGACCAAGTCATATTATCCCGACGGTTGCAACCTTTTTAGAGAACCAGTTCTGTATCCCTGCGCGATCATCATCTCCATATGACTGGAGTGACACTTCCGTCTTGACATCACACCCAACACACTACGATTCTCAATATACCTAGCATTGGCGTACACAGAACCTGTTAAAGCCCTGGACGACCGCAACCAAAGTATATTGATTGTCGCAAGTATTAGCGGTGCAAGTCTCAGGTTAAGACCAAATACACCTACCATGATTTCAGACTTCCATAGACACATAGTCATACTACCAATGGAATTCCGAGGGGGTCTTATCCAGAGCGAAGCTGTTTCTCGTACCATCGATAAAACACAACCTCCTATTACACTTGCGTGAGTATCATATACCCAAATATATGAGAACTATGCAGTTGTGCCCTCACAACGCGTACAAGTGTAACACTAGTCTTTTATGTATTCATCGATGTCCAATCTCGATAATACTCTGACTAGGGATATTTAATGATTTATCCTTCATGGATTGATACTGTCTCATATCATTCTCAATCCAGGAACAAATCATAGGGACCTCCTATCATTTATATATCTAGGTGATCTAATCACAAATGATAAGAGTGCAATCTCCTTTGTCACATAGTTAATTTGTACAACAACACCATGATCTGTACAAATAGGTCATAATTGTCCAACACCATGTGTCACCATCACAGCCGATTTGCTAACGTGTGCCGTGCCACGTGTCATCATCATATGGTGCCGACAGTCGTCATCGCCACGTGTCGCCACGTGTCACTCCACATCACCGCCACGTCATCATCCACATCACATCTTGACCAAGTCAAAGTGCCACGTCATCATCAACCAATCACAGCGTGCCACGTGTCGCAATCCTACGGTGCCGACACTCTCTTTCGCCATGTGTCGCCATGTCAGTGCCACATCAGTATAATAATTGAGCTCTCAGCCGCCTTGCCACGTGTCGCCTTATCTCCTTATCCAGAATCACTACGTGTCAAGCCCTCATCATGCCACGCCAAAAGAGACCGGCGTCGCGACGCTATAACCTTTGGCGTCACGACGCCCAAAGCCTATCCGCGCCTATAAATTGAGCTCGAGGTTTCAGTTTCAGATGTACCATTCTCTCTAAATTCTTTGATGTAAATAGAGAGTTCTCTTCTTAGTTTCTTTTTAATTTCAGTTTTGTAATTAATTTTAATTACATTCTGTAATAATAGTAATTTACTTTCTTTACTTTTTACAGTTTTTACTATTCACCGTGAGGAGGTAACTTCCCCCTGCTAGGGTGAAAGGTAATTCTTTTACTATTATTATTTAGATTAATCTCCTTTAAATATAATATATTCACTATTTATAATTTGACTTAAAAATGATACCGCCAGATTGGTCGGTTGGTAATTCATTTTAATTTGGTTTAAACCTGACTAATCAAGGATACCGCCAGATTGGTCGGTTGGTAATTAAATTTTCTTACCGCCTATATGGCAGGTTTGTTTTGGTTCCGCCTTTATGGCTGGTTGGACTTAATTTGACTTAATCAGGTTACTGCCTATATGGCTGGTTGGTAAAATAATCAAAAGTTAATATAATATATTAAGGGAGATATCTAAATAGTAAATAGTAAAAGTTGATCCTTTTACCTTAGCATTTTATTTTATTGTAATTTACTTTTCAGCTTTTACTTTACCACAATTACTTTTCAGCATTTTTACTTTATGTCTTTTACTTTTAAGTTTTTACTAGCCCTAGTTATGTGTCGTAACTAAGTTAGTTATCTGGGGTTGTGATGAATTCTAATATCACCGGTTTATAAGGGGTTATTTTATAGTTTGGGTAATTTAAAGGTTTACTTATTAAGTCTTAAGCTTAATGCTTCTTGTTGTCTGATCACCAATAAGATTGATGTGGTAAATCTAAAATAAACTTGACAAAGGAATTTTAGGTTTCAGCCTTAGATTTAATAGCTCACGATATTCCTTGAGGATAGATAACCCTTTAATAGATTTCCTTACAGGATAGACATATACCTGTCGGGCGGGGGTAGCCATAATTGGAACTTAAACTTAATGAATCCAGATAATTTGGTTGACATAGACATATGGTTCAATTGGGTTAAACTGGGTATTTGCGTCTGACCATCGACATAGGCTTTCGCATAATTTAGTGTTCCAGGTTAGTAAACCGATTTATTACAAAAACATGAAATAACCACTTCATCTTTTAAAAGATATTATAAAGATTAACAACCCTAGATAGTTTCTAATATTGAATTTTCTTAAACCTACTTTTGTGCAATTTTATTTACTTGTTTTTAAATTTAGAATCATTACCATTTCAAATCAATCAATCAACCAGTTAGATACTAGTAATCATTTGACCTCATAAAATTAATAGATTAAGTATTAAGTCCTCGTGGGATCGATACTTTTTATACTACTTGAACGATACGTACGCTTGCGTTATACGTGTGTGTTTACGCCGGTCATCATGGTACCACGGCTTCCCATCATCGACTTCTATTTCCAGGTTATATCTATCTTATAACTGGGTCTGGTAGCTGTTGTCAGCACAAGGGGTCTCATTACCAGTTTTTTCGGGTTTTCCCAAGTTGCAACTATGATGGCTAATGCGTCCGCCATTTGGTTCTCTTCTCATGGTAAGTCCTGGAATTTACAGTCGGGGATAGCATGTGCCAACTTCCTAAGATGGAGTAGGTAGGGTCTCAACCGGTCTTCAATTCCTATTCCCCTCGCATCTGTCGAACTACCAACATCAAGTCTCCATAAACTTCTACGTCCCTAGCTCCTAGGGCTGTTTGTGCTTTCAGTCCAAAGACACATGCTTCATATTCGGCCATGTTGTTGGTTACTTTGAACGTCAACCTTTTGGCCATAGGTAGGGTTTCTCCTTCGGGGGTTACTATCACAATTCATATTCCAGCTCCTTTGTAATTCACCGCCCGTTGAAATACATTTTCCACCCATGGACCGTTATGGCTTGAACCTCCTCGTCCGAGAATTCGAACTTATACTGATCTCCTTCTAAGGGTTGTAATGCCAAAAATTCCGCTACGGCTCGCCCATTGATTACCTTAGAGATGAGGTATTCTATATCAAACTCCGTCAGTAACACCAACCATCTGCCCAATTTCCCTACCAGTGAGGGTTCTGACTGAAATACTTTAGGGGATTCTCCTTTGCTAGCACTTGTATCTTATAGGATTGAAAGTAATGACGCAACTTTCGGGAAGCCCATATCACCGCCAAACAGATCTTTTCCACCTCTTGATAGCGGGCTTAATACGGAAGCATCTTCTACTGAGGTAGTAGACTGCATGTTCCACCCCTGTCTCATCTGCATGTACCATCATCGCCCTCAGCGCTTTGGGTTCTATGGCCAAATACAACACCAAGGGTTTGCCCGGCCTTGGACATTTTAGGACGAGCGGTTTAACCAAGTATTCTTTGATTTTGTCAAAAGCTTCTTGACATTGCCTATTCCACGCCACAGGCTGGTTCTTCCTCAATAGCTTGAAGATGGGCTCACATAATAATGTTAGTTTGGCAATGAATCGACTAATATACTGGAATTTCCCAAGAAAAGCTCTAACTTGCTTTTCTGTCTTCGGTGCGGGCATCTCGGTAATTACCTTGATATTTTCACGGTCCACTTCTATCCCTTACATTCCTACCGTATGCCCCAACAAATTCCCGAATGTTACCCCAAACACACACTTATTGGGGTTGAGTCGGAGGTTGTACTTATCGACCATTTGAAGGAATTTCTCCAGCGCTTCTATATGTTCGGCCCTCGTCTCTGATTTAACCATCATGTCATCCATGTATACCTCAATATACTTATGCATCAAGTCATGGAATAATGTAATGTCCATTCATTGATAAGTGGCTCCCGCATTCTTAAGTCCAAACGGCATCACCTTGTAACAATATGTACCCCACTCAGTTACGAAGACAATCTTATGTTTGTCTTCTTCGGCCATGAAGACTTGGTTATATCCTGAGAATCCATCCGCGAACGAGTACATAGCAGATATAGTCGCGCTATCAACTGACACGTCTATATGGGCTATGGGAAAATCATCCTTTAGGCAAGCTTTTGTTTGAGGTCCCTATAATCCACGCACATTCTGACCTTTCCATCCTTCTTTGGTACAGGCACAATGTTGGCTAACCACTCGGGGTACTTTACCACCTCTAAGAACCCAACATCTATCTGCTTCTTGACTTCTTCCCTAACATTTTCGGCCCATTCTGGCCTCATTCTTCGGAGCTTCTACTTTACTGGTCACATGTTCGGATAAGTTTGTATCATGTGCTGGGAAATACCTCTGTCCATTTCTGGCATGTCTTCATAGGACCAGGCGAATACCTTTGTATATTTTATTAATATTCTCTCTAATTCTTTCCGCTCATCAAAGGTAACCTATCTTGCAATTGAAATTTCCTTGGGGTTTTCACATGTACCAAGATTAAATGCATTTGTCTTTGTTGAGTCAATGTCAAATATGCTTATGGCATGCATGTTATGATGCAGACTAACAGGAAAAGACTCGAACAAGTAAGCAAAACCAATGTCTTTATTAATAAATATAAGATTACAATCAAATTAGTCAGGAAAATAAACATCTTCGTAATTTGCAGTCTTGTCTTCTTCCGACTTCTCACTTTCTTCGAGTGTCAGATTCTCCAACTGCAGTAGTTCTTCTTCCCATTTATCTTCCTCTTCCTCTGCCTGTGGTTCTTTTCCCATCACATCCTTAAAGATTTTGAATCCCATTACTATGATCCCATTGACTTCTACGGGCTCAGGCTCTCATTGATATCCTATGGCTTTCACAAAGTATTTCATCAGCTTCATTCATTTTTTTCTTGGTCTTCGGCTCATTCCCATCGAATTCATACCCCAATCCAATCTTAGTGGCTTATCCCTTGAAATCTGGCAGTGCTCTTATTCCCTTGCCTCTAGCACCCAAACCTGTGCCCTGCTCATATTTCATTCTTTTCATGATTCTGGCCACTTTAGGGTCCACCCATTCTTCGAAGTTTACCACCACTTGGAACCTTGTGAATGATGTATGTCTAAAGCAGCCACATCATTATCTACTTCAGCCCTGATTGTGACGACTTCATCTCCATGCAGGAACTTAATAACCGGGTGCAAAGTGGATGGCAAGCCCCCAAGTCTATGAAACCATGGCCTCCTCAATAACAGTGCAAATTTAGCTGGGATATCAAGCAATGTGAACTCCACCTCGTCTTCTATCGGGCCCACTTTGACTATTGTGACGAAAGTACATTCGACTCTCTGTTTGCTATCGTCATATGCTTTAATAGTCATGCTGGAGGGGCTTAAATCTGTTGTCCGCATACCCAACCTTGATAGAATCGTCAAAGGGCACACATTGATAGATGGGCCATCATCCACCATCACACAAGATGTCTTATTGCCTCTTACTTCCGCTTTTATGAATAACGGCTTGTTGTGATTCCTCCCCTCCATCGGGAGCTTTTCTTCAGAGAATGTTATCATCTGCCCACCCTTTTCTGTACCGACCCTACAAACATCATCGGGTTTGCATCTTCAGGTACAATTATCTTGCTTAGAGCTTCTACCATGGCACGCATGTGCTCCTTAAGGCTCATAATAATTCCCATATGTTCACTTGTGCTCATGTCTTCTTCAATTGACGCAACACAATATCCCCCTCGGTGTTATATGTATTCTCCGTCACCTCTCGACCTTCTGTTAGCACTTATTTGCCTTTCTCTGTTACATCACCGTAAAAACGTCCACTACGAGTCATCCCATTTACCCCATCTTCGTCACTGCTCAAGAGTTTTTCCCAAAAATCTCTCCCATGCTCTGTTTCATCTTCACTGCTGCTATCCTATATCCCCATGCAAGAAGCTTGGTGGTTGGGAGTTTGGAGGATAAAGCTTTCGGGCAGGCCGGAGTTGATCATGTAGGTGGGTAGTGGAACAGAGTGGTAGTTGGGTAGATGGTTTCCGTGTGAGTTGGATTGTTCTTTTTCTAGGTCGGATATCTTATGGGTTTCAATGAGGTTTTGGATCTCATGCCTAAGGCGGGTGCAGTTGTCAGTTTCGTGGATTTTTTGCTGATGGAAGTGACATCATAGGTATAGGTCGAGGTGGCGTGGCACATGATTTGGAAGTGGTTTATGTTCTAAGGGTTTTAGGAGTCCTTGCCTCCTCAGCTTTTCAAACACCTTTGACAAAGGTCTACCAAAATTGGAGAATCGCCTGTTTTCGATGGCGGCGACCTCAGCAGGAGCGGGCTTGGTCCCTGAATGCCTCCAATAGACTTTTTATTCTGGCCGTAAAACTTTCTGTTCTCGACTTTTTCTTAACTGTCAAAAGTCACTAATCATGGAGGTCATCCTTCTCAGCTTGTTATAAATTGAGGGCTTGGTGCCCTTAATGATCATCTTAATATGGTCCTTCTCCGAGGGACGTGTCTGCATCTTCAAGAGATGGCTTCTCCAGCGATCCACATAATCTTTGAAGGTCTCTTATAGTTTATGTTTGGTGTTTTCTAGGTCGCGGAGTGACAAGTCTATCTCCATGTCCGTGACATATTAGTTCAGGAAGGCCTCCTCTAATGCCCTCCAGTCATCCCTGACCTTTCTCTCCAGGCCATGATACCATACTATAGGCACCCCTTCCAGTGACATCCCGAACATCTTCTGCACCTGGCGCTTCGACAAACCCACTGAACTCATCACTGAAACATATTGTCGGAGATGAACCCTAGGATCTCTATTTCCATTGAACTTGGCCATGTCAGGCATCTTAAACTATGGAGGCAGCTGTTTTTCGAAAGTCATCACATCATAGTCTAATAGATCTTCATGTTTTCTCTTCATCTTGCGGGTAACTGACTCTACTTGTTCTCTGAGTATCTGTAACTCTTCCTGAGGCCCGGCTATCCTTCCCGCGACATACTCAGCCATGTCATCATCAAAATAGAGATTTCTTCGCTCACCCTATTCGGGGGCTCCTCACTCATTCCATCCTCGTGTTTTTTATTCCCACTGTGCGGGGCACTGTCAGATTTGCCACAGCGTTGGTCAAAGTTTGTAGTTGCTCGGTAATTTTGGTGATGTTGGTCTCCAATTGATCCAAGCGGGAACGTTCGCTATCTGATACATCCATGCTTGTTAACCTCTTTTTGACAAGTTTTCCTTCTTCTATAACCCAACAGATATCTATGATGGCTTTTAAGACAATGGGGTTAACATGATGCGCGTATGCATGCGATGCATGAGATGCATGTGGTTATCAAAACAACATATACCCTTCTGACCTTATTCCTCCCACACTTGTGGTAAGTCCATTTCTGCCCTAGGTATGACTCATTTTATGCACCAATATGGGGTACACAAAATCGTTCTCTCTTACGCTACATGAGTGAACCTTGGCTACCTCAGTCCCTCTTCATCAGTAAAAGAAAAAGACCATCCATTTACAAGATTGACTAAGCCTATTATAGGGATCGTGCCATTGTCTAGAAACGACGAATTGGGCCCTCGGTAATCAGGGTTATGGCGGAGACGGACTTGAAGATATCTAAAAGTATACAAATATGCCATAACAAGGCGTACCCTTCCTGGATGAAAGCCAGTGCGGATATCAGACTCATGCATCTGGCATATCCTGATCATGTTTGGACCTTCCAAGCCCATCAAGGTTTTCATACAAGTTGGCCCGTTATCATTTTAAAGCGTTTAATCAGATTATCGCGAGGTGTAAACTTATACCAGTTGAAAATGTCCAACAGGTTTACACTTTTGCGATAAGGTGTCTAAATAACTTCAAATGATATGGGGCCCAAACACAAGGTGGCCCGTCGTTACTTTGAAACCTTTTGGCCCAATCATCATAAGATACAAACTCGTCCCAATTTAAGTGGCCTAACAAGTTCGTATCTATGACGAGAAGTCCAAATTGATCCAAGTGATAATTGGCCCAAACACAAGCATGATGATAGCTTTTATAGGATACATAACTATGGTTCGTAAGGGGCTTGCAAGGTATGGATAAGGCTCTCATCGGCGAAGGGTTGCACACAACTAGGTCTCCCCACTCAAGGGTTCGAGCGACCAAGTGGGCACGTCTTTTTATACCCTAGGGTATGTGCCAACAAGTGATAGTTATCATCACATAACGATCTGCTGTCTTGAGTGAAAGCGACTTCACAATACATGACGCCAAAACCAAAGTCGCGGACACTACAAGGCATTGTTTCGAGGCTGATTCTCTATCCCCAGTGGAGTTGCCATATGTAAAAGCGAAGCGGGATTTACCGCTATGCCTATGATGCTCGGCGACCACGAAAAAGTTGGGCTTACCGCCCGTAGAGAGTACAGATTAGCTCGCGGGGGACTAAATTGGAGAACAAATGAGTCGCCACCCAGTGTGAACTGGGAAAGATTTAAGGCCGCACTCACCCCTCGCAAGGTAAGACCTCAAACCATTGGGTTCAGAATGGTCCCTTACTTATGCCAGTATAATGGACGGGTTCACACAATGGTATAGCCAAGTCTTAATGCAATTCATGCATAAAAGTGAATAAAAATGTAATAACATACCCAACCAAAATAATAATCACAATAACGTACAAAAGCACATTAATTAATAAATACGTGATTCGATAACGAAAAGGTATAATAAACAATCAAAGTAGGAAAAACGTCAATAAATAAATAGTAAATAAAAGGGGGGGTTAATCACGCATATATGAGTATTTCCCGAGTGGCACGTGGAGTTATATCCCAAGTATAAACCGCACTACCGTCCATTCGGATTCAGCTACAGAATTTACGTTTGGGTTTCCATCTGATAAACCGCAATGGATAATAACACATATAATCATCAATGCAATGTAAGCGGACATGAAAATATATCCATACATAGATGGATAATCGTCAACAAGAACAAACATAAACAAAATAAAGGCGAAATAATAAAATAACGATAAATAGACAAAAAGATAAATAACAAAATAAAGGCGAAATAATAAAATAACGATAAATAGACAAAAAGATAAATAACAAAATAAAGGTAAGATAATAAAACAACGATAAATAGGCAAAAAGATTAAAATAAAATAAAATGCCAAAGAAGAAAAAATGTGACCAGAAATTTGGCCGTCTTTGATGTAGGACTTCGCATACTCAACTGGACGTATTTCACGTCTAGCCAGGCATGCAACATCCAGAACTATAAAAATAAATATGGTAAGGGTGCCCTCAGGTCTTATCTTTTAAGTTGCTTTCTCGGAAGGGCGTTAGGCCGTCGTCGGAAGGATTACTGGTTCACTAGTTGCTGTTTCTGGTTGCTGGTTGCTGGCTGGTTTTTTCTCTGGTTTTTTAGTTGTTTTCTGGTCGCTGGCTAGTTGTTTTTTTCTGGTTTTTTCCCTCTCTGTTTTTCGGTGATTTGGTTATTTTTCCCTCTCTATTTTTCGGTGATTTGGTTGTTTTTTTCCCTCTCTGTTTTTCAGTGATTTGGTTGTTTTTTCCATCTCTATTTTTCAGTCCTAGGGTTCTCTCTCTCACTCGACTTTGTTGTTTTTTTTCTTTTTCTGGTGCTGGTTCTCTTCTCACGCTCTTAGGGTTTTTTTTCTCTTTTTTTTTTCAAGTTGTCGTTCCTCTCCTCCCTTTGTGTTTTTTTCGGTGATTGTTTGTTTGTCTCCTATGGTTGCCGTCCAAAAAAAGAAGAAAAAGAGCCCCCTTTTTATAATGATTTGAAGGGATCTCCAAATAGGGAAACAAATCATGGAAATTTGGGAGATATATTATTTTGGGAATAAAATCCTATAAATTTGGTGATGATGAGATCTCAAATCTTGTTAAATTGGTAAGGATGGGATCCCAAAATCTCATTAAATTGGAAAATGTTGATGCTCTCATAACTAAGGAGATTTCATCATATTTGGGAAGATTATGCTGGGGCTTTGGGCCGCACATGGCCTGCATGGTCAGAGGGTGGATGGGCCGATTGCTAGGTTGAGGATGATGGACTGACGCGGTAGGGGTTTGAAGCAAAGGCTGACTGAGCGAATCAGAGGCTGGCTAGTGAGTCTGAATCCAATGAGGGGCTAATTTTGGAGGTTTTCATTCCTTCCGGCATTCGTTTTTCGTAACTTCCATAACTTTTCAGGTAGTGCCTCCATACGAGGCTCATGATCGGGCTCATGCAAAAATTCAATGTCTACAGATACGACTTACAAGAGAGATTGAGATAGTTAACCTCAGATAAGGTTTGAAATTAGAGATTTCGTTACCTGCGAAAAAGAGTGAGACAGTGGTTGGGCCAAATGTGACCTACGAGAGAGAGTAAGCGTGAATGAGACAGTGGTGTTGGTACTTGGAGTGCCAATCCGAATAATGTATTGTACATTATATGTTATTAATAAAATAACTACATTTTCATTTCAACCTTGTTAATGGTAATTATTATGTCATAATGCATATTACTTTGATATATACATATGTTGAGAATGACATCGACCTTACAATAATTATGTAGTAATACTGGACATTGGATAGTCTGACATTGTGATAGTATCAAATTTATAAACTATTCTTAAAGTATATATATTCCTACTTGTTGGTTTTAGAATACGGTAAAATTCCTATAACCTAGAAGACTAGCACATGTCGTATATCGGAATTGGAGTTTCAATTGTTTAACCTGATGTACCATGACCAATGGAAGCTCGTATAGACATCTAGGTATTTATTGGAACAAAAACGGAATGACTTACATGTGATTCCTAATAATTGGAAGTACACACCGCCGTCAATAGAAATCTCGTATAGACATGTATATATGATCATTTGATTATATGATAACATTGATTTTGTGTGTGATCCTCCATACTTTGATGGCATATATGTCAGAGACCTTTCATGGTATGTCTACTAGATATTCATTGGGTGTGGACCGATATATTTGTTAATCAAGTGTGTATCAAGATAAAATATGTTGTCCCGTATGTGTACCATAAGAGATTAAGATATCCATGTGAGTAAGTCATGATTTTTAAATTTTGGCCAAAGCCGAGATCACCTATGGTTAATCGCATATATCATAAATAGTGTTTTGATAAGTTGAAAAGAGTCATGGAAATGTCGACAATATGATATGTGTGCCTTGGAAACATGACGGTATAATCTATATTTCCTAAGCACTACTCGAATAGCCTAAGATGGAGGGATTGTTAAACATATATGATGACCTCGACTTGTATAGTTCCAAAAGGTCATTTGTGCTCATCGCAAATTTGGAGGTGGCCGAATTACATAAATATGAGATAGGCTTATATGACGAACCTGTCTGAACTTAGAGAGTCCTAAAATATAAAGTGTACTCGTTGAGCACTCGAGTAGCCGATAATGTTTGATAATAAATAATATTTGATATTATAATTATCAATCAAATTAATTAAGTGTTATTAGATAACATTAATTATTTACTTAACTTATTGAGATTAATTGGATTAATCCAGAATCACATAAAGGTACTGTTATAATTTTATAAATATCTCTATCATTTAAGGATATTTTGATAATTATAAAATATATAATAATAAGTGTATTTGGCTTGATTTATTTGGATTAAATCAAAGTGGTAGACAATGAACTAATCAAGTGGTTAAACTTTGTCTAGATTTAATTGGATTAAATTAAAGTGGTAGACAAAATTGATTAGTTATATCTAATATGCATATTTGGACAAATTGGATTAAGCCCACATAAAAATTGATTAGAACTTTTATTAATTAAAAATTATATAAGTTTGACTATAAAAGGAAAACTTGAGCAAGTTTTTGATTAAGTAAACATAAGGCAAAACATAAGAAAAATTAACCTATAGAAAATATTTGTGAAAGAAGCTCTGGAAGTTCTCAATATTTTCAACAAATAGAGTAAGATTAGATCTTTAGTCCAAGCTTGCTATATAAGTTTGATCTTCTCTAAAACTATGTTTTTCATCAGTGAATTGTTATAATTAGTGAAACATATAGTGATGTATTATGTATTGGATACATAATAACATAGCTTGAAGTTGAAATTAGGTTAATGAATTGTGTATGGATGCGTTGGAAGCATAAACACAATATGCTTGTGATTGGGTTAAATATGTTCATGTTGGATAAGGAACATAAAATTAGAGTTTGAAACCCTAGATAAAAGCTTAGAGTTATAACTACCATTCTACAATCACTTGATCACCTTTAAGTGACATAAAATTATTAATGAGTCACTTTTTTGTAGGATTCTAATTTAGTTTATATTTTGATTCAAAGTAATTCATATATGTATTTAGAATACATTTATGTTTATTCCTTTAACATGTGTTGATGTTGTTTTTTATGTTAAAATTGAATTCTTGGCGTATTTAAATATTTGGAGAAAATTAAAAGTGTTTTGGGTAATATACTCATATGTATTAGCTCTCTGGAAATGAATAGCTGATACATATAGCAAAGCATGCTATATAAATAAAAATAAAAAAGCTTAAGTGCACTGTCCACGTGTAAGCAATACGATCGCGTACTGAAACTCGTTTTTACTCGATTTTGAATTTACGGACTTTGATTCATACCCGATTTTTTCTTATAGACTCATAACATAATATAGTATTCAATTTTTATAATTTAAAAATACACTCATGCTCTATATCCATGATTTAGACTCATTTTTACTGGACGGGCCTCCGATCCGACCCTAATGATTCCACACATGCCATATCAAGTGGTTGCGAACTGAGTGAAATTAAGGATTTCGTTCGTTTGAAATTAAGGATTTTGTTCGTTTGGTCACGAAAGAGAGAAATAGTGATAGAGAGTGGGCATGTGAGAAATTTATGTGAGAATTAGGTCGATGAAGCAAAAAAATGGCTTATTTTTTGACATTGTGGAAAAAGGTCGATGAAGAATTTGAGTGGTGGAGAAGACAAGTAGAGAGTAATTTATGTGAGAGTTAGCGATGGAAAAAGTCTGTCACTAAAATCGTCTCTATTTAGAGACATAAAGGATTATCTTTTGCAATTCAGAAAAGAACTTTTTATCCGTCCCTAATTAGCGACAAATTTGAAAATTCATCTTTAATTAGTGACAGTTATATTTCGTCGCTAATTTGCATAATAACGACAGATAAATAAATTTATTGTTAATTAGCGACAGATATATTCCGTCGCTATATTTTTGTGCCACATTTGCGATGATTTTATTTTCTGTCTCTAATTTCGTCGTAAAATTCATCGCTGAATTCCTGTGGTTTTACTGGCTCATTTTTTATCGACGGAATTTTTATTTGTCGCTGTATTTCATAGCTAATGTCATTATCCATTTCAATTTTGTCGTTATTTTGTTTCTAAATTTTGAAACAAAATATTTTATCATTAAATTCAATCGCAATATCTGTAATTCTTTGTAGTGTATTGGTGTCAACCAAATCATTACTCTTCTTTTAAACTCGGAGTTGACCCATTGGCTTCTGAGTACCAACCAAACCTTTTATAATCTTTTTTAAAGGATTGAAATGACCAAAGTATTAGGTTTACAATGAAATAGAGAACAAAACTCTACCAATAAACAAAGCTCTTAAATGAGCAAATTTTGTAAGTTTAAGTACTTGAATGAACTAGATTGTGATGAAGCAAGTTTTAAGTTTTTTTGTTGATCAAAACGTGTTGTATGGATAACTTAAAAATATTTAATCAAGCTAAAAATTATTTCAAATAGTTCAATTTATAGTTGACCTTAAAAACTAACTGTTATGATAGCTTCTGCCTTACTTTGATCGACCTAAGTAATGTGGTTAGTTTAATCGAACTCAGTTATCGTTAGAATAAAAAATTCAAATCCCCCATAGATAGTTTGATTGATTTGTGACTTAAAATGACCGAAGTTATCAGAAGTTTGAAAACCTTACACTTGAGTCATCATTTCAAAACCAAAAGATGTATAAACTTAAATTCAAATGCTTTGAGGACTTTTCATCAAAATAAAATGTGTCTTTAAAATTCAAAAAGCTTGAAAAGATAATTCTTTTAAGGCATAAATCAAGCTTTTAAATCTTGATAAAAATATATAATTTTATAAGTTGTGTATATGAAAAATTCATTTGAGTTATTAGGTGTTTCATGTGTAATCTAAATGAACAAGCATTACAAGATTAACATGAAATATGCCCTAAACCAGTCTTCTTGAAGTTTGAATGTTGTTAATCTCCTCTTAATTCCTTTGATCTTGAACTCCTTTTTTATGTTTGCATTCCATAATCTTCCATTTGGGTGCTTTTACCAAAATAAATTTGATACATGATTTGTTATCATCAAATGTAATATAGAACATAAGACCTAAAAGGTCAACAAGTGAATGGGGCTTAGTCATTGTGAGATGGAGTCTTAGTTACTAATATCATTATGACAACTTTGACCGTGATTAAAGCTCAGTCACTAATATTTTTATGAGTAACTGATATTATTGTGATAGTGATTAAAGATTGATATTGTAATTGAGATTGTGATTGATGATTAAAATTTGTGACTGAAGATTAAATATTGTGATTAGAGATTGTGAATATGATTGTGACTATGTTAATTTTATTATCTATATAAAATTCTAAGTTCAATCGATATTATATTAAATATAATAAATAATCTAGTAACCCACATCATCAAATGGTAATTACCTAGAGACATGTCACGATTTTATAATTTAGATAATGTGGAATCCAACTGCATGCATGGTGGCATGCATTGCCAACCATCATTGCAAGAATCCAAACCACCTTTAGGTGGAGTTTGAAAAATGAGCAAACTTACAAAATAACTTTAAGTGGAATCTATTCATGTTAACATTTGAGCCATTATTTTGGTTATAAATTTAGAGCTAATTGAGAGCTCAAATCATCCCCAACAAGTAAGTTTCAAGTAAAGAAAGCTTAGAGTGTAAGCTCCACGTAAGAGAGCTTAGAAAGTGTAGTTAGTGTGTGAGGTTTTTTATAACAAGTTTTGTAATACTTATAAATTCTATTCAAGTAGTAATATAGAGTATTTATTTTTCCTCACAAAACACTCTTCAGTGATCAGAGAATCACAACAAGTGGTATCAAAAGCTTTGGTTATATATTAGGGTCTCGGTTCGGAAAATTCAAGTTTCGAAAAATTTGTCAAAAATCAGTTTTGAACATATCATCATCTTGTTCACGTCGAGACGACTACGGTGGTATTTTTCAAAGACCAAATAGAGGCCGAACCAGCCCGCACGCACCAGATAGTATCCAACCCACACTCCCGGCGCACATCACGCGCAGGTGAAGGTTGAAGACGACCACGTCGTAACCATGTCAGTGCCGAGTCAGCATCCACGTAAGCAAACATCAGCTTACAGTCAGTGCCACATCAGCGCACAGTCAGTGCCATATCATTGTACAATTAGTGCCATGTCAGCACACAGTAAGTGCACAATCATCGCCACATCATCACACAATCACCAACACGTCAACATGGAGTCGATATGTCAGTTGCCATATCATTGACACATGTCCGCCATGTCATTACCACGTCAGCAAGTCAGTCCATTTTTGCCATGTCTCTGCCACGTCAGTATAACTGGTAAATTTTATTGAGTCTCATATGTCTCTGAAATTTATATTTTAGCCCCAAAAGTTTTAAAAAATTATAAATCAGCTCCTATGCTAGATTTGGACCAATTAATAGTCAAATCCACTATTTTTGACTGTTCCAGAAATAACAGTCATCTCTGATTTATGAAAATCAGCCCCGATTTTATCTTATTTTAATTTTAAATTTTAAACTTAAAATGGAAATGGAAGATTCCTCTTCTGGTACGATGATCAAGCTGAAAACAACCAATTACTCCCTCTAGAGACCTTAGATGATATATTATTTGTATGGTAAAGATCTGTTCGATATGATCGAGGTGAATGGAGTGAGATGAAATTCCGTCAAAAATAGTGACTGGAATAAACTCAACAATAGAACTATCGGTCAGATTAGACAGTGGATCAGCCACAATATCTTCCATCACATAGCACATGATACAGATGCTTACGAAATATGGATAAATTTTGAAGGCATGTACCAGGCTATGACAACTCGGAATAAAGCTATGTTAATGAGGCGTTTGGTGAATTTGAAGCTACGAAGTGGAACTTCCATTTCTGAACACTCCAATGAGTTCCAGAGCCTGGTGAATTAGCTGTTGACAGTAGACATGCAGTTGGGAGATGAAGTACAAGCCCTCCTACTACTTAGTTCTCTTCCTGATAGTTGGGAGACATCAATGTTCGTTCTCAACAATTCGGCTCCAGGAGGAAAACTAACCATGCTTATGATAAAAGATGCCCTATCAATTGAAGAGTCCATGAGAAAATATATTATCTAAGAACAGACATAAGCCTTCGTCACAGAGACTCGAGAAAGACATCAATGAAGAGAAAGAGCGAGAGTCAGAAGCATAATCAGAGGTAGATCCTCAGATAGAATGATGCCTACTTATAAGTGCTATCATTGTGGCATAGAAGGCCACTTAAAGAAGAATTGCTGAAAACTGTAATGAGAGTAGTGCCAAGGTAATTTCCAGTCGAAGAATAACGAATGAGAGATATTAGTAGTTTTCCAATTAGATGTAGCCATCTGCTCCATCCAGGAAAAGACATATTTTCACATCGCAACCCAAGATGTTGAGTGGGTGGTGGATACTGCAGCATCCTACCACGTCACTCCTAACAAAGATTTCTTCACAACATATAAAGCATGAGACTTTGGTTCAGTGAAGATGAGAAATATCAGTTTCTCTAGGAAAGTAGGAATCAGTGATATTCAATTATGGAAAAATATCGGGTGTACATTAACTTTGAAGGATGTTTTGCATGTTCCAGAACTTCAGTTGAATGTACTCTCAATGATAGCCCTTGACAAACATGGTTATGACAGTAAATTTAGAAATGACACATGGAGAATGAAAAAATGCGTCATGGTTGTCGCCCATAGACATGTTTGCGGTGTTAGGGTTGGTGCTCTGAGTTCCAATTTTTTTTTATATATTTCCTTGTAAATACTAATGTAACATTTTATTATGAATAAAATAAACAATTTGTAACATCCCCGATTTGAGAAATGCTACCGGCAGGGAATAGGCCGTACTATTCCCCTGAGCTTCTGTCTTTATAAATAACAATACACTATTATTCTTTTCTCAATCAAAATTTTAAGTATGGAACCCATGCCCAAAACTCATCAACGTGAAATACAAATCAATGATCATGACTGTAAACTTAATAACATCGGTTTACAATGACTATCATATTACTTAAGACTAATACATAACTCCTGACTAACTTCAACTGGACTCTTACACTTTAACTTGGACTGGTGGACTCCAACCCTTGTGACTGCATCAGTATCTACCTTCCCGAGCTCGTCCTCTGAGAATACATACAATCACAGAAAAACTGGGAGTGGGGGGAGTTAGATCGTTGTACGATCTAAGTGAGTGGACAAGAAACTGAAGACTGATATAAAAGATTTTGGTTCTAAAACCCAGGTTCCTGAAATATCCTTATATGAAAACTCTTTTCTGAAAACTTTGTCTGAAATCTCTTTTATAAAAATTATCTTTCTGAAAACTGCTTTGTAGCTCTGGTTTCTGAAAAATCATAAAACTCATGTTACATACTGAGGTGGGTTTTTCCCCCATGCCCCGAAAATATAAAACTCCCTCATGTTAAAAAAATAGGTTTTTCCCTCATGTTAAAAAAAACATTTGTTTTGTAAATCATTTCTTAAATATGCTGAATAAATTGTAACTGGTAAAGAAATTGGCTTACGCCCTATAAGCGAAAAAGTAAATCTGAATTTAAAACTTGATAAATAAAACCAGTTCGAGAAAAGAGGTCCACTCACAGTGTCTGGCTGGAGCTATACCGTTTCATCGAATGAGATTGCAACTTCTGCAATGGTCTATAGGTGATAACTTGATTAGACAAAAAAAATTGCGAGATAAGTTTTGAAAATTGGCTAAACTACTAAATTCAAGTATGTGATATCGTAACTTCGTATGTCATATTTGTACTAAGATGCAATATATGCATATAAACTGATACGAGACCTTAAGAGTAGTTTCTAACACGCTAAGATGGAACTGAAGTGGTTACAAACTGATTCTGGGAAATTTTGCCCCACGCGTCGCGACGCACGGGTTCCAGAAGTGTTGTGATATTTTATATCGTACCGCAAGTGTACGGTGTCAAGTTTTAGTATAAATGAGTTTAGAGTGTCGAACCTACATGGATTGTGTTAACTCGCACTAAATACTACAATTGATAATCCTAACTTTATTTAGAAAACAACTAATAAAGATTTAACTAGATAAATAATATATAAAAATATTTAGATAGGAGGAACTAATACGATAGAGATTCTAGATCCTGATTTCACCTAGATGTCGCCTATGTATTTGTCATGCCAATTAATCTTTGTTCAGTTATATTATTTATAAGTCAAGATTCCAAAAATATCCACTCCCTCTCTCGAGCATTAGTGAAAATATCATCAACTATAGAATTCGATATCTCTATAAAAATCTAGTAGTTAATAACTCATTACGCTTTGTGATTCTATATTAAGGACTTCAAATGAACTTATATATTCTCTCAAACTCTATAAAACTCATAGGTTATATTTTCTAGATCTATTCAAAATCTCCTCTCTCGAGTGATAGATTTTAAACATATATCATCATATTTGTGGCCAGCAAACACAAAACATTAAACTCAAAAGAATATAAATAACTCAATAAAATTTCATAATAAAATTGACAATTAAAACAAAGGTTCAAGCATCAGTTACATCATTCTCCAAAATTAAGGAGTTTAGTTCATGACAAAAGATAAAAACAATGAAAACAAAGCCATGAATCTAATGGAAATCATTAGAGTTCTAAGAAGGAAACAAGAAGATAAAACCCGAATTGAATCTCTTCCTCTTCGGACGTCACCGCCTTCGTCTCCTCTTGTTGCTCTTCAATCCTCCTCCTTGGATCTCTAAAAATATGTGTTTTTGTGTTTTTTGATGTGTATTAGCCTTCTCTTTTAAGTTTGGACGAACAAATGTATTTATAATAAAGTCTTGGGGTCATTAAACATCTAAAAAACCCTAAAATCCTGTTTCTGGTGCGCGCGGGGCGCTGCGGCGCCTGGGCTTGGCGCCGCAGTGCGAAAGCCCCTGGATTTTATATGGAACGCATAGATCTATTTGAGTAGATGCAAATTGATATATTATGGGTCTCATAACTCTTTCTAGATTAAAAGTTATAGCCTTTTTAAATTCAGTGCGCAGCTGATGCTGGTTTTCCCTGTTCTTGAGTTGATGCTTCCAATAGGTCCCAAAACACGCGTAATTGGTCCATTCTTCATGTTCTAATGCTTCCTACAAACAAGATATAAAATTAACTATAAATGACATTAAATGACTCGATCCATAACAAAATAATAGGCTAAGGATGTCGGAATAAGTGGGTATAAACCGCATTTATCAAGAAGCATGCCAATATTTTCTTCTTGCGCCTCGCGACGCAGGGCTCTTCAGCGTCGCGACGGGACCTGGTTTTCCAAGATCCTGTTTTGTTTTTCCCAAGTTCATTCATTGCATAAAACATCAATTTACACTTCATACCAATATTTCCATACTAAAAACCAATGTTAAATTCATCATATATCACTCCATTACTTATACCCTAATCTACCATTACATCAACAATCAACTTTTAATCCATTTCATGCACTTCACCAATTTACACCCAAACTTAAAAAACTGGGGTTTATTACTATTTCAATTGCCTCAAAAAAATCACACAATCATCATCGTATCCATGCTCACAACACAACACAAGCATCAAACCATCAAACTTATCATTTAAAAAAAAAAATTTGGGTCATGGATTTCTTACCCCTTCGTCTTGATTTCCAATATCTCCCAAGTCTCTATGGTTTCCAAGCTCCTCCATTCTTTGTTTCTTTCTCATTCTCCTTCATCTTCTCTATTTCTTTTTTTTCTTCTTCTTTTCTTTCTTCTTCTTCTTCTTTTCTTTATTCTTCTTCTTTTCTTTCTTCTTCTTCTTCTCTTCTTCACGTTTTCCCTTATCTTTTTTTTTCATTTCAAAATTTTTGAATTTGGGATAGTGCACCCCTTTTATAGCTGGCCTTAAAAAAAAATATAAGGGTGTAGAAGTTTATGGATTTTACTAGAATGCCCTCAGTTACTATTCATCTGAATTTTTGATCTGTATTTTTAGCCCATTTATGGTTCTAATTTGGGAAAATGTTCAACTCAAAAGTTGTAGATCTCGATCTCATCTTTCCGTTGATATAAAATTCATAAAAATCAGAGTTTGAATGAGAAAGTTACGGCCCAAATACTATAGGCTATCCGTAATGGAACATGATATGATTCTGCATCGAAGTTTTCAAAGAATTTACTGTTGATTCAGAAAGTCATTCTACGAACGTATATATGCTTGGACATAAATGATAATAAGTAATACTCGTCCCATGGTGTAACAGTACTACGATCAAGGAGTCAACAGTAATAGGGACCTCCGGTCGTTACACAGTTTCTTTTATATGACATCCTCTTTTATATGGTAAAGACGTAACAGACCTTAGAATGATTAGTTATGATACTGTTGTAAAAACGTCGCAACTGACATTGAATTTTATCATGAAGTTGTCATTCTTAGACAGTTCCCGATCAATATTTACACTACTTGGTTAGTATAGTAAACTCGTTGAGACTGGTACATGTAGTATATTGGAATCTTGGATTCCAATGGTTTCTTAATGAACCATGAGTCTTGGAGACTCGTATAGACATATAGGTATTTATAGCGGATAAACACTGAACGACTCACCGATGATTCTTAATGGATGGTACACCAACGTCAATAAGAATATTTTTGGGTTTAATGAGCATAGTGATTCTTTGACTTGAGATACCACTGTGGATAGATGAGTTATCCTCCACACTTAGATGGTAGTCACGTCACTGATCTATTTAGATCAGACCTCCGCTTGTTCGTTGGGTGTGGACTGATACTCAGGATATCCTGTGTGTATCAAGAAAGAATCTGTCAGTTCTGTGTACAGAGCATAGGTATTCAATATGGAATTAGCAATCTGTTAAATCCATGAGCCTGTGGTACACTGTAGAAATTAGTTCTAAGTGTTTTTATGGGATTGCTAATAGAAACGTCGACGTGATTATATCTATAGAGATTTAACGTTTACATCTATATCTCTAGAATAATCCGGATACCTGTGACGGAGGGATTATACGTATGCAGTGACCTCGACCTGTATGGTTAAGAAAGTTTATATGTGTTCGTCATAATTTATGGGTGGGTGAATTATGGACACGAAATTTGATTTCATGACGGATATGCTTGAACTGAGAGAGTCTCACTAATGAAATATACTCGTAGAGCACTAGGGCAACTTTTTATGAATAATACTAATTATTTATAATTCGTTTAATTGTTAAATGAAAAATACATGCAATCGGGACCAAATCATCATTTTGAATTAATGTGTATTTGTATTTAATACTTGATTTTATTAAATACACATTAATTAAATATCAAATTGTGATATTTGACATATATCATTCAAATATATGTATTTGAATATTTAATGTAAATATAATACATATATTAGGATATTTATATTTAATTATTTAATTATTTAAATGTTAACTAATTAAGTTAATTAAATTACAAAATATCTTTTACATGATTATTGTTATAAGAATGGCATGTTTTTATTGGCTCACTTGTAAGTTTACTTTATATATAAGATAAATGTTATCTTTATCAAGTAAACTTGGACCAATGGAAATGAAACACAAAATGCAAAATTTATTATTTTTGTTCAGGACTTTCGAGCATAACAAGGAAACACATATAAATTATTTTTGCTTTCATTTTTCATTATTAACACAAGTTACACAAATATTTACAAAGAGAGTTGAGAGAAAAGGTGGAAGAAAAGAAAGAAAACAAAGGCTAAAAGTTGGTATTTTGTAAGTATTTTTATACTTTATTCTACATGGAAATCGTTTCTTTTAATCTTAGCTTAAATTTGTGTTTCTCTGTTGATGTCTCTACTCTTTGAGTTTGTAATTAAATGTGTTTGAAGCTTGTTGGAGGTGTTTTGAATGTTAGATTAATTAATAAGCTAATTAGGTGTAATTAAGCTTATTTGATTAATTAGTGATTAAAGTTGCCATTCTAGAGTTTTAATTCCACTCAATTATAACCTAGAATTTTTCTTAAGTTATTTCAAGTGGTGAGATTTTTTTTTTTTTTGTGAATTATTGAATTGATTAAAGCATTAAATTAATTCAATTTAGTGTAAATTATGCAATTGGTGTAATTTGTGAAATTAGGGTTCTAAACCTAATCCAACTTTGGGAATTTTCATATATGTTGCATATTATGATGTATATATGATGTATATCAAATTTGGGATAGATTGGATTTGATCTTGACATGTTTTGAATATTTGGGGCCAAATCGTAATTAATTGAAACTTGGAGACCCTCTCGGCATTCTTGGAATATTGTGGGGATCTTGTTGCAATTTCTGATTTGATGTATTGGACATGTTAAAAATCATTTTAGAACAAATTTAGAATTATCCAAAATTATATTTGACAATTTTAGGACTAAAATGATCAAATTGTAAAACTTGGTGGTAATTCGGTAATTAAAGAAAATATGATCTATTGGGTTAAAATTTCAAATTTCAAATATTGGTTAATTAAATAAATATGTTTATTTAATTGTTCTAAGAAACAAATTTTGAAATCAAAAATTCCGATTTTCGGCGTTCCGCCGCACTAACCCTGTAATTCCTTATAAAACCCCAACAAAATGGTATCAGAGCGAGTCTGATTCTGGACACCCGATATGATTATGCCTTTAAAATTCAATATTTAATTTAGTCTTTACTTTATGCATGCATGTATTTATTTAATTTGATTAAATAAAGTAAAAGCATCTTTTACGGAAAAATCCCTATTTGAAAATAAGGTTTTTATTTAATATGAATTTGATGCATATTAATTGGTCAATCTTGTCAATACCACTTATCAATAAATTTTCTGCGACTATATTTGAGAACGTGCCAAAGATGTGAGGATATGGCCGTAGAAATTTATCTATACCGGATATATTTGATATCAAGTGAATTCAAGCGAAATCGGAATACTGAACGTGCCAAAGCTGTTAGGGTTTCGCAAGTATCTTGAATTTATCATTGACAAGTCTAACCTTGGTACGCCTCCTCGTGAACGTGCCAAAGCTGTCACAATGAAAAACGATCAGGACCGAAAACTTATGAGTCACTATTGAGTGATTGACAATGAGTTGTCTACCTAATGAATATATGTAGGCGAGAACGTACCAAAGTTGTGAGTTGAAATATATTCATGGGGTCCACCTTTCACTATTATGTTATGATTTGATTATCGCATATTTTGTATTCTGTTTAGGGATTACAGTTTTACATGAAATAGTGGGAGGGGCATTTTTAGATTAAAAATCCATGATCAAGTTAATGCATTATGATATATTATGAAACTGTTTAATCTGCTAATTGTTTATTCGCTATCTATTTGATAGATTTGTGATGGCAACACCTTCGACCAATCCTTTTGCTCATATGCTTGATACGAATAAGCTAAAAGACGCTGAGAACTTTGCATATTGGGAAATGGATTTGAGGATTGTCCTCAATTCCGAGAAGATGGGATACATTTTGGAGGGTATATTACCGCTTATTATATCTCCAGATGCATCTCTTGAAGAATTTGAGACTTTCCAAAAATACAAGGATGATGATTTAAGAGTTAAATCATTCATTCTAAGTTCTCTTTCTTCTGAGCTTAAGAAGCAATACTTTGAGATGCACGATGCATATAGCATGATGGCACAACTTCGTGAATCGTTCATGAACTAGGAGCAGGTCGTGGTTCATAGAGTTTCAATGGAATTGTTACATTCTAAACTTGATGAGGGGTAGGCCGTGAGCCCGCATGTGCTTTATTTGATAGATTTGATCGAGCAATTGAGATGTCAAGATTTCCCTCTCAATGAAACTCTAGGACATAGTGTCATTCTCGGTTCGCTCCCAGTGTCATATCGCCAATTCGTTATGTAATTCAATATGAATGGGATTCACTGCTCTTACCGTGAGTTGCATAGGATGCTTCACACAACAGAGGAAGATTTAAAGAAGGGAATTGTGACTCGCCTTCCGAAACCTACTTCACTATCCGCCTCTTCCCAATCCAAGTCGAAGGGGAAGAAGATAAAAGGAAAGAAGAAGAAAGGCTTCAATATTCCTCCACATGTTAAGGTAGCGAAGCTCAATAGAGCTTCTGAAGATAAGTGCCACCACTGCCAGAAAGTCGGGCACTGGAAAAGAAACTATCCGAACTATTTTGCACAGATAATGAAGGAAAAAGTATCGACATCAGATACTTTTATTTTTCCTATTATTGATATCTCATTGGCTTGTGAAGCTATGATATCTAATTGGATTTTAGATTCTGCTTGTCCTATTCACATTTGCAATACGTTATAGGTGCTGACGGAAAGTAGACGGTTGAAATCTGGGGAGATGCAGTTGTGATTCGGGAGTGGCAACTCTCTGGATGCGGTTGCAATGGGCATATGCAAGATTCCCTTACCCAGTGGGAGACTTTTGTTAAATGACTGCTATTTTGTGCCAGGATGTGTGGTGAATATTATATCTCTTTTTGTATTAGATACTGAAGTATATAATGTAAATATTAAGAATCGTTCTTTGTATTTATATGATTGTAATAATATTCAGATCCTTTGTTGTCCAAACAAGCATGGTCATTACATATTGCGTACCTCACAAGATATCTTTAATACTAGAATTAATAAACATAAACAACCTGATATA